>APFE031220933.1:228617-393052 GCA_000404065.3 Pinus taeda | reverse complement strand
TTGTTTATTATTCCTTAATTAATTCCTTTAAATGATAATAAATCATTTATTTATTTATTATTTCTAAATAAAAGTTTAAATACATTTTCCCTTCTAGACAAATATAATAAAATATTACAAGTGGTTATTCGAAGAATGGGGTTAACGATATTTTATTATTTTTCATTATTCGAGGATAACTCAAAATTTTGCTATAAATAGAAGGGTTTTCCATTCATTATTCACTTTTGATTATTTTTATTGTTGCACTCACTATTGTAACTCAGATTATTTTCATTGTCGAACACCATTATCTGTCAGGCTTACACATTATAGAAGAGAGAGGCTCTACACAAGCTAAAGACGTTTGAGGATAGCCAAGAACCCATCCCATAGAGGGGGATTGGTAACATTTATTTGTTCCCTTCACAGGGGTTATAATAAAACTATTATTTATATATCTAGTTTCCATTGCATGATTGGTGTTATTAATATTTCTTTTTGTTGTTTAACTATGATTGTGGGATAGATCAAGACTTTGGCAGGTTTTGTTTCTATAAGTTGCTGCAGATCTACAATGTTTAGTAGCCATTTATATTGTTGAGAATGTGTGTCATCCACAATATTAAGTGGATTCTTTTCGTACATCTTTAAGAAGAAAATACTACAACAAAATTGGCAACTCCATTGGTTTTCTACTTCATATCCATAAACCTGGTTGACCTTCGGTTTTCATCTTAGGATTTCTTATTTTTTCAACTCTCTTAATATTTCCTAGCTTTTTAGGCGTGGATCAATTAAACTTTTGACTACTTTCTGATATTTTCGCACGTCATAGGAACGAGCCGCGACAAAGGCAGAAATTTTTTCTGAGATTTACCGACTGGGATACACGAAACAGAAATCACACTTTTTTGCCCAAAAAGTGCGATCTCACCTGAAAACAGGTCAGTACCTGCGATTTTTGGGTTTTTCTCAGATCTATTTCTAGGTTTTAGGTTTTGCAAAGAGCTATCTGGTGGTTTATTTGACCTATGTCTCATCATGATTAGGCCTTGATCTACTCTAATTTACTCGTCGAAGCGGAATTTATCCCCGTAGAGCTTCTAGTACGCTTCCACATTTATAAGAGGAGTTTAGCTGAGTGAGTAGTCTGATTTTCTACAGTGCTTTCAGCCATATTTTCCAGATCTGTACCCTTCTATTTCATATCTATAAAGATAGGTTGTCACCATCCATAGTTTCATATTACAATTTGTTTTGTCATTGACCTTAGGGTCCCATCGGTTTCCCTGGGTGTTTCACCCATCTCCCTATCTTTTTGCAATGATCTTCCTCTCTGGTTTTTTTTGTTCCTGCACCACTTTCCAGTAGCCTAGTGTCACTTGATCCCAACCACACCGACAATTAGATATCTTGACCTTTTTAGTGTGTTTTCAGTCGATTTATCTACCAAATAGCACAGTGTTTGTAAACCTATTTTGGATGGGGTTTAGTTAATTATTTTACTCTTCATTTTTTGTTGTTAATTTTAGTTTATTTTCAGCAACCTTTCTTCCTATTTCATAAACATGATCTAGGCTTAATCAATAAATACAATTGCGCACACAAGCACACCTTAAGTGAAGGGTGCTTGGTTTACACCACGAATTTAAGACTTAACATAATAAATTTATCTCCCCATTCTGAGACAAAGGCATATTGTTGATCTCCCTTCACCACTTCCATGTCACGTGTGTCTTATTACCTTTGCTCCACCAAGGTGTTTGTTGTGGAGACTATTAGGCCTTCACCCCCAGTTTACTCTTGGGCATATTACCCCTCCTTGTCAATTTCATGTTTGTAGCAAGTCCCCACACCAAATCTTCTCCTGGTTCATCTGATTCCTCATCTAATTCTGAGCCTCCTTCAGCCCATATCGTCACCATGTCTAGACCCACAACATGTGTACGAACCAAACTAGTGTTGGCTCTGCTTCTATCTTGGCAATCACATCAAGAGAAATAGTCTCAGGAACCATTCTGGTAACCCCCATGCTCCCCGTTATTGTTGGGTTAAGTCTACCAGATTTTAGCTAGTTGATAAATGACCCCATACATCATGATGATGGTTGGTCTTCTATGCTAACTAAGCTTCCCTCATACATCAAAAAGTTTAAGGGTAATGCTGAAGAGGATCCTACCAACCATGTTCACTCCTTCCACATGTGTTGTTCGTCCAAATCCATTACTGATGACTCCATTCGTCTTCAGCTATTACAACACATGCTCACTAGAGACACTGCAAATTGGTATGTAGACCAACTAAATCATACCTTTCATATTTCTAGTTAGCTCTCTGGAACGACATCGATACAGAGCTATTGAACTCATTCCATTATTCCTTTGCCACTAGCCTTTTCGACCATGTTCAAGAGTGGCGTCAAAGGAGGAGCACATGCCATGGCCCGCCCTTCAAATACCTTGTCTATCTAGGTTGGTTTCTTAGGAGCCTTTTGTCACCCATTGGAAACGATGTCACGCCCCATTTTCCTCATACAAAGGAAGAAGCTCTTCAAACCGCTCTAAGATACAACCTAATTGATCTGCAACCCGGTTATGTCTATACCATCATTGTAGAACTCCGTCATCCTGGAAGTGTTAATGCACTGGGGGAATCTCACACCACCGACGGTATCATTAGAACCCTTTCACACCCTTCACCATATACTCAGCAAATTTATGGATATCCGTAAGGGGGCACCAGTACCTATAAAACGCATGCCCCTCCTACCAGCAACATGTTTTCAGGGCCCCAGCCTGTCTACCAAACTGTTGCTCCTCCTTATGCACAGGCAAGTGCTCTAGCCCCTCAAGCATTAGTGGCGCAACCTCGCATGCACACGTAGCCACCGCTCCCTTAGGGTCAAGTGTTTGCATAACAAAGTGCGACCAATCTCCTATTTTGAAGAAAAATAATAAGGGGAAGGGTAAGAAGGGTAACCAGGGTAATCAAGGTAATCAACCTAGTGAACCCTAGGGGAATCAACCTAACATTAACAACCAAAAATAGGGCAGCCAACCCAAGCATAACAAGGCTATTTGTACGAACAAGCCTTGTGCATGTTGTGGTGTACATGGCCATTATACACATGTGTGTCCTCTCTTACCCGATATGCACCAAATGTGGGAATCTCAAGCAGCTTCTGGAGGTCAACAATCACCTCAGAATCCTTTGCCATCTCACCCGACAGTGCTCACAAATCCTTTCCCTTAGCAAGGACTTGTTTCTACTCAACCTCAGCCAGGTCAAGCAACCCATCCCCCCAACCTTCTGGTCCTGGCGACTACGAGATTCTTATGATGAATTATGATGAGGTTAACCCCTCCGGTATCAACCTGCAAACTCATTCGTGTCAATATTACAAGTCATCGATTTCGTCCACCGCTAAGTCCAAAACCAAAGCTTTTACTGAGCGTATTACGACACCAAATGGTCTATTATAGATCCCTCAACCTAAATTTGAGGTCATTCCCAAGATCCCAAAGGGACAATTATGTCATAATGTAGCTTCTAACTGAGCTTCCCATACACACAATATAATATATGACTTGGCACAATCACCTGTTTCCATGTCGATGTTTGAAGTCCTCCAGTCATGCCCATATAAAATGAAATCTCTACTAATTACCTTGGGTGCAGTAGATCATTCTAACGATCATCTAATTGTCTTCCCTATTGATACATCATAACAGCCCCCATTTCCTTCATCTGTTGCTTTCCAAATAAAATTTTGAGTCCGTAATTCCATCATCTCTCGATGCGCTATTGTTGAAGGTGTATCCAACTATGTGATGTCTGTTTCTTTTTGGAAACAACTTAAGTCACCTGAGCTATCCCCCTCCACCATCACTTTTCGTGCTTCAGAAAGACACTCCTCCCAACCCCTTGGCATGTTCGCAACTATCCAGTGACGCTTGCGGGCATGGTTTTTAATGTCGACATTGAATTTGTTTATTCCCCTTTGGATTACAAGATTCTCTTAGGTCATATTTACACATATGCCATGCCAATCATCGCATCTGCAGTGTTCCGCAAGGTGTGCTTCCCCCATGAAGGGAAGACTATTACCATCAATCAATTGACTTACTATGAGCCAACACCTATGACCTCCCCCGAGTCCATTATCTCGTCAATGTGAGATACACAGTCTTCACCTCCCCTCACCGGTGTTTCACTCGTAGTCTATAAATATTCCTCATTGTTGGGTGCTTTCCCTCGTCCTCCCCCTCCCATATCAGATCATAAATATATGAGTGTTTGCATGTTACAAGTGTCATGGGATGTCCTTAAGTAGTCTCATACATCTGATCCACAACCAGCTCCAACACCCTTTGCTTACTATCCCAACTGAGCCCTCTACATCCACCCCCCCAGACCTCCTTCATTTGTGGGTGCCTCCCCTATGTTTCCACCAAGAATTGTTCCTCCACGTCTCAACCATCCAGGAACTATTTCGCTGGGACATTACCCTGCAGGCCAGATACCTTTCTTATTTCCTCCTCCAGGAGTATTTTATGTCCCCATCACAGCTTCACTGGTCCTTCCTAACATGACTCTAGGGATCCCGATATGGTACATCAATATTTTTAAAATTTCTATTTAAAAAGATGAAGAATTCATAAAATTGTTGTAACCCTTGAAGTTACCTCATGCGTTTAAAAATATTGAAATTTCTTTTAAAAAAGATTAGGA
The DNA here is from genome assembly GCA_000404065.3 of Pinus taeda. Taxonomy (NCBI): domain Eukaryota; kingdom Viridiplantae; phylum Streptophyta; class Pinopsida; order Pinales; family Pinaceae; genus Pinus; species Pinus taeda. Next base: position 388,339 of record APFE031220933.1, on the reverse strand, counting down.
ATTTAGAAAATTGATATAACCCTTGAAGTTATCTCATGAATTTAATTGATGTAACCCTTGAAATTACATCATGCGTTTTAATATCTTAGAATTGATATTTAAAAACATTGAAATAATTTATAAAATTTATGTAACAATTTAAAGCTCTTCATTTAAAATATACTCAAGACTAAAAACACAAATATTGAAGCACAAACGTTTTCAAAATTAAATACAAAATTTTCTAAAACATGTCAATTTCATCAAGTTGTGCTTACATAATGGGGGCACACTCGGTATAGAATTGAAAAAACACATGGTCATTAAAAATGACACATTTATAACTAAAAACACACACATATAAATATTGATGGGGAACTTCTTAACACTAATTCATGTTTCACACCCAAATCTTGATTTGGCATTGCCACATATAATAGATCACTAGACTATTAGATCCCTATAATTCTAGTGTATTCCCTTATTATTATTTTCAATCTAGCCCCTTATTGTTATTGTTGCGCCCTTACACTATTATTGTTATGTCAACTCTAATTATATTGTGACCCCTGAGACTCCTATATATAGAAGGAGGTCTTGTCATTTTCATCATCGAAGAATTGTTCATTTGTGTAATGTAATTAATTTTTCCCCCCTGAAGAGGCTACTTTTGAATTCGTTGCTCTATCTCATTCTTCTATTTTATGAGCTAGTTGCCTAACAATGGGTATCAGAGCTTTGGATTCTAGGGTTTCGCTGCTTCAAACAGGACATCATTGAATTTTTTCTATAAAAAAATTTCTACGAGGCTTTAGAAGGTTAAATAAAAGAACATTTGAACCAAAATCATAATGAACCTCGGAACCAAATTTCAAACCTTGTCTTGCTATAGTTTCCGAGATATGAATTGAGGAAGTTAGGGTGTTTGCAGGCTCATGAATTCAATCTCAAACAGGTCACCTTGGGAAAATAATTATAGCTTTTTCTTTGATAATTGGATTGAAATTTTGTAAATAGTTACATACACAGGACAAAAATTATTTTTTTTGTATCATTTTCAATTCTGAAGGTCGAAGCAATGATGCATGGCACTTCGTACAAGTTCGCTCTAGTGAACTAGTCTATAATCTAGCCATCATGGGAGATTTGAAATAACTCTTTCTTGGAGAATCCAATCTGGATCAGACTTGTGGGGTTGGAAATAGGATGTAGATGGATATCACAAGATAACATTTCATACCTTGGAGATCCAAAATTACAGATATAAAACAGATTTAATATCAAGCTCCTACAAAGAGAAAAAACGTGTGGTCTTCTAAAACAATTTGCATAAGTTTGGTTTGAATTTTTTTTTGAAGTGATTCAAAGGGCATAGTGAAGCACATTTATCATTAATTTATGCCCCAAATAAATAAAATGGACACTCATAGTAAGCAACCTGGAAGCTCTAGCATGACTCATGAAGAAGATGAAGAAATGCAACATGATATATCAAAATTACAAGACCAAGAGCAACAAATTTCAGTCTCATAAAAAGTAACAGGAGCTAAGATGGATGGTTTAAAGAAAGGCTTAGAAGCTAAAATAAATGACGTGGAAGCTAATATGGATCACGTGGAACTAAAGATGGATGGTTTAGAAGTAAACTTTGAATATTTGAAGAAAGATATGGAAGGTTTGAAAGGAGGTTTGGAAACGTTGCTAGAAGAAATGCTTCCTAATGGCGAAAAGGTAGTAGAGGAAACTAATGATGAGAACAAAAGAAATGTCAGTCATGATTTCATAGACTTTAATGTTGGATTGAAGACCCACCATGTTCCAAATATAGATATGAGGAATTTTGATGGAAAGGGTCCCATAACATGGATAATATAGATGGAGCAACATTTCGATCTCCATAATGTGCAAAACGCACAAAAGATATGAATTGTGACTTTATATTTGGAACCCAATCAATTTGTATGGTATCAGTGGCTTTGCTTTAGTAAACAAATTGTCACTTGTGAAATTGTTATGGAAGAAATGATAGCACATTATGAGGATACAAGAAGAAACACTTTTTTTAGCCAATTGAAAAATATCAAACAAAAGGGTTCAATGGTTGAGCACATTGAGGACTTCCAAAAATTGAATATAAGGGTAAAATATATTCCATAGGAGCATAGGATCGATGTGTTTCTATGGAAATGAAAGGATAAAATCCAACATGAGGTTCACCTTTGGGAACCTAATTCATTGGAGAAGGAATTTAGGTTGGCAAGAAAAATCGAAAGAAAAATTATGGAAACAAGGAGGCATACCAATCATAACTATAAAGATGGTCTAAGTGTTGTTTCCCCTAGCCTCCCACAACCTACGAGGTTGACACCAAAACAATTGGAAGAAAAAAGAGAAAAATAACTTTGTTACAGTTGTGATACAAAATACACTAAAGGTCATACGTGTGTTAAGAAGAAATTATTTTACATAGATTATGAAGAGGAAGAAGGAAATGAATAAGAAACGTCAAAATAAGAGGATACAAAATAGGAAAAAACCATAGAGAAAGAATAAATGAATCTAACCATATCTTGTAATGCATTGGCCGAAATTACCACTCCTCAAACTATCAATATAGAAGGACATATCAAGAAGAAAAAGGTAATAGTGTTGATTGATTCAGGCAGTACTGATGATTTTATTCATTGTAAGATAACTAAGGAATTGAATTGCTTCCTATATCTAACACCAGAGTGTCAAGTGATGGTTGCAAATGGATGAACCATAAATTTCTCTAGAAAGTTCCATAATATCAAGCTATCCGTGGGAGAATATGTGTTGAATAGTCCAATGATTTCCATTTCTGATGTTGTACAAGGAGTCCTATGGATACCATCTTTGGGTACAATAACTTTTAATTTTTAAGAACTTTTCTTGAAAATTTTTCAGAAGGAAAGGAAGCTGAATTACGGGGTATCACAGGGAAAATGGGAAGGATAACTAGCTCTAATCAGCACAACAAATATTCTAAATAAAGAACAACATGGCATAATTGCACAATTATGTTTGCTAGAGGTTCCCACATTGAAATCATCTATTTCTCCAGATCTCGAAAAAGTCTTGGATAGTCATTTCGACTCCCAAAGGCCTCCCACCTATTCATGATCATGATCGTGCTATCCATTTGATTCCAGGAAGTGTTCCTCCAAACATCAAGCCTGACAGATATCCCAATTCCCAAAAGAGTTAAATTAAACGTATGGTTGTAGAAATGTTAGACGTTGGTATAATTGATCCTAGTCAAAGTTATTTCTCCGATCCAGTAGTACTGGTGCACAAGAAGGATGGATCATGGCATATGTGTCTAGATTATTGGGAGCTCAACAAGATTAGTATTAAAGATAAATTTTCCATTCCTGTCAGTGACGAATTATTGGATGAATTTCATGGAACAATTTAGTTCACCAAGTTGGACCTTCGTTCAAGATATCATCAAATAAAAATGAAGACTGAAGACATTCCAAAAACAACATTTAAAATTTATGAGGGTCATTATGAATTTTTGGTCATGACTTTTGGTCTTACCAATGCACCTCATACATTTCAAGGTTTGATGAATTCCATTTTTAAACCCTTCCTTAGAAAATTTGTGTTAGTATTTTTTTATGATATACTAATGTACAACAAGTCTTGGAAGGATCATGTTTAACATGTTTATAGAGTGCTCAAACTACTGGATGAGAAACAATTATATGCAAAAACCTCCAAATGTTTCTTTGGAGTTCAAGAGGTGGAATATTTGGGTCATATTGTGTCTTATGAAGGTGTTAAGGTATACTTTAGAAAAACTAAAGCCATTAAGGAATGGAAAATCCCCACATCCATAAAGCATTTGTGAGGATTTATCAGGTTGACAGAGTATTATCACAAGTTTGTTAATAATTATGGGAGAATAGTAGCACCTCTAACAACATTATTGAAGGAAGATGAATTTTCTTGGACTCTATAAGTAATGAAATCCTTTGAACATCTTAAAGAGGAAATGTGCCAAGCACCGATCTTAGCTACGCTAGACATCACAAAAACCTTTATTTTGGAATGTGATGCCTCGGGAAATGGAATTGGTGCTATTTTAATACAAGAAGAAAGACCCATTTCTTTTGAAATTCATCCCATCAACGGAAACTATTTACACATGGCTATTTTTGAGAAGGAAATGTTTGCAATACTACATGCACTTAAGAAATGGTGACCTTACCTAATGGGAAGACACTTCAAGGTAAAAACGGATCATGATAGTATTAAATACTTTTTAGAACAAAGATTATCTTCAAAAGAAAATAAAATGGGTCATAAAGATGTTGGGTTATGAATTTTAAATCATCTACAAAAAAGGGAAGCAAAATGTTGTTGCAGATGTACTCTCAAGAAAGGATGAGGATGTGGAAGCATTTCTTTGTGCCATTTCTACTATCCAACCAGATTGGATAAACAAAGCAAGGGATGGATGGAAGAATAACGAAGAAGTGTGGGAACTCATTCAATTTTTGCAGCAAGATCCCAATATGTCTGATACATTTAGCTGGAAAAATGATTCATTACGGTACAAAGATCACTTATACCTCTGCAAGAATTCCCAAATCAAACAAAATATTATTATGGAATTGCACACCTATCACTTAAGAGGGTGTTATCTCAAAATCAGACCCTGGAAGGCTGCAGGCCAGGAAGACCTCAAGTAACTATTTCATACCAATCTTTAGGCTGAGGCTTAGCCTCCTCAACCTGAGAGGGCTCTCTCTAAATGGATTAATGATTTTGATTAAAGATAAGATGGCTAACTCTTATAGAACAACTCTGAAAAATATGAATGGTGGAAACACATTTAACAACTATCCATTGGGCTTATGGAGTCAACAACACCTCAATATAACAATGAACTCAACCTTACATGGAAGTCAGGGCATTCAGAATTTAAACATTCAGAACATAAACTCATATAGGACCACACAGTTTATAAATGTATGCAGGAAGTCATAGCACATTCAGTGAATTCTGAGTGATTATACATCCATAACACTGCAAGAATTAGGAAAAGGACAACATCATATATTCTGAACATAAAAAATCCCTCATGAATCTTGAGAAGTAAAGCCAAACATGTATTACTGAAACTGAGTCTTACATAAGCCAAATACAAGCCTTTTCATAAAATTTCCAACCCTGATTACATTGTTGTTTCAACTATATATAGAGCTCTTATTCTAACTAATCGAGGTTCCTCCTCAAGCATGAGGGGAATTCGGAAACTACTTCTATTACTGACAACTCTTAAACTCTAACTACTTAATAAATACAACAAAGTGTTGACTGGAGTTTTTTAGAGATCTAAATAAAATATGACTCTAACTCCATATTAAATGCATAATGGCTTTGATTAAGATAATCCCTTTCTTTGACATCTGGTTCTCTTTCAGTTTGGCTGAGATGGGTGTTTTAATGCTCCACGCTGCCCTTGAATGCTGCATCTTCTTCACTGTCCAAAAAAATTAGGAGACTATCCTTGCTTCTCGGCTTTATGGTTTTCAAATCTTCATAAGTTGGTTTTTTTATTGTTGTCCCTCAAAATATGACGGTGGCCACGTTTTGATGTGCTTTCCACTATTATGAAACCTGATTTGATGATGTGTCATCCACCGTTTTGAAAACAAAAAGGAAAACGCATTCAAGCTGTCTGATGCATGCTTCAATTCTCTTATGATATGACAAAATGCCACTTTTTGATCCAAACCATTTATTTCCACTTGTGTTAGTCTGATTGGCTATTTTAACTTCAGGTGTTCTCGTTGCATACAACTGTCTTTAAAAATTTTCCCGGTTCAAATTCAAAACTGCTTGATTTATGTTGAAATCATCACCTTCAGCAGTTTCGTAGCGTGCTACGAAACTACTGAGTTGTTAAAAAAAACCTTGTTTTTAACATGAGACCTTTATTAACCGAGTGCTTGATTGCCAAAAACTTCTTTAGACTTTCCAAAGGCTGAATAGGGATTTAGATTTCTTCAGAAAGATAAGATCGAGAAAACTTATCAAAATTTTGAAACAAAATCTTACTTGAAATGTAAACTCATTTAGCAGGTCCTTTAAGATGGCTTAGTTGTGCTTTCAGATCTTCAATTTGTTTCTTCATAACCTTATTCCCAGCTCTCAGTTGCATATTAATCATTCTGATGTACTTGGCTTCTTTGATTGTTGGTATTGTCCAGGTGTGAAATTGTGTATTGCAATCAACCACTTCTACAACTGCATTCTCTTCCCATAGAGTTTTAATTCTATAATAGTTTGCTTGTATGACTGCATGTCTTCTAGCAGCTTTCTTCAATTTGGCAATCTCATGCTTAGCTGATTCCAATTGGCTCTTCAGGTCTGCTATATTGTCTTCTTTAGATGTAATGATTGTTTTGTCTGTGTTCTTCATTTGCTGACGTTGTGTCCCTTCCCCTGTTTCCTCTGTTCTTGGCAGTGCTTCCTGTACTTGCTGGAATCTCCTTGTCATAGGCCTTCTAGGTTTAAAAACAAACTCTTCAGCTGGCTCATCAAATTTAAGCCTTTTTGAGGCTTTGGCTTTCTTGGTACTTTCTTGTTCTGACTGTATCAACTCAATTTGAACTGGTAGAGACTGCTCAAAGTCAATAGCCTGTAATAAGTCATTTAGACTTCCCTTGGACACTGGACTTTCTTCAACTGCTACAACTTTACCTTTTTCCTTATTCATCTGGCTTCTTGTTCTTATCCTTGAGACTACTTCAGATGTGCTTATTTCAGGTACAGTCTTTTTACCATGAGCTTTTCCTTTAGTTGATTGCTGAGGTTGATCTTGGATGATGAGTGGCTTCACTTGTTTTCTTGCTTGTGAATTTGGAACTCTTTTAGCTCTTGCTTCTGTTTGGAGCTCAGCTATTGTAAAATATCTTGCAGGTAGAGGAGTGAGGCCACTCTGGCTTTTGAAGCCAGCCATAAAAATGAACGAATTCCAATCTCTGTCTACATTTTGGAGCTCATCTAAAACTAGTAGTTTGATCAAACCATGATGAAACAAAGAGGTTTCACAATCCTCTTTCCTCAGCTGTACCTTATCACACATCTTACTCAAACTACGGAAAATATAAAAAGGTAAGTCTATGGAGACCTTCCCTGTGAAGTGCAAAAGGAGTTTAAAATGGTATGAGTAAACCTTGTTATACCTTCCTTCGCAAGTTAGATACTTTTGTATGCAGGTGAGTAAGTGAGCATAATATTCTTTGACATAACTTCTGGGCACTGCCTTGCTTAAATCTTCATTTACAAATTCATCCTTCAAAAACTCCTTGCAAGGATTCATGTCAAACTTGAAATTTTTAAACCATTGCTCCTGTCCTCATGGGATCTCTGTCACAGTAGATATCACCTCTGGCGAAACCTGCAATTCTATCATAGCTACCTTTGAATTCCTCCTTGTAACTTTTTGCAAAAATTCCAGCACCCGGCCTTTTTGAATGCCTTCTCCACCTCTTTATTTCTCAGCGTTATATCTAGACCTTCAGGCTCGGTCCTTAGACATTTGCCGGATCTGTGCTCTTTTTTCTCCATTTCGTTTTCCAAATATTCACAAACAATGACTAACAACTTTGGTTTGAATTGTGATTCAGCTTCTTGGATTCAGCCTCGCTTGATTATCAGCCTTGTTGATTATCAGCCTCGCTTGATTATCTTTGTAGTTGAATTTTAAATTTTGCCGTTTAAAATCTCTCAAGTTGTAATCTTGCAGATTTGTCATTCATGCAAGACTTACAACCATCATTAAGATTTATGCATGGTGGTGTTTCTTGGAAATGATGATTCGTGCGTATCAACAGATCTAGTGGTGGTGATAGTGGCAATGAGTGGTGAAATGTGATAAGAGGGGTACATGAGCTGACATGAGAAGACATGGCCTATGACTCACCTAACGGACCTGACATTTCGGGAAAGATTCGCTGCGAAATGTATGAATCCATGATTTCGCAGTGCTGTCAGTTTTAAATTTGAATGATGCGCTGTGAAACTGCCTAATCAGGATTGCGCTGCGAAACTACCTAATCGGGATTACGTTGCGAAAACACTCTAATAGTGTATATGCGCTGCGAAATTACAAAAAGGCTCGGTGACTGACATAAGATGGCAGGTGGCTATAAAACAATGGTGGATGGAGGGGAACCAATGGGAGCTGAGAATAACTTGACTCAAAACCTCTTCAAAACTTCAGACTCTAAGGGAAGAAAATCAAAACAAAAATAGACTATCACTGACCTTTGTCATCAGGCTAGGATGAAAAGTTACATATATCAGTTTTAGTTCTAAGTGATAACAGAGGGAATTCAAGATTTTTAAAAACTTACCAAAGGGTTAAGAAGGAATTTTTTGGGATGGCCTTAAATCTGATATTCAAAAGTTTGTGGTGGAATGTTTGGTTTTCCAACAAAATAAAGTTGAGACAATTAAGACCTTAGGTCTATTATAACCTTTATCCATTCCAAGTCAATGTTGGGAAGAGGTTTCAATGGATTTTATCACAGGTTTACCCAAGTATGAAGGAAAGAGTGTCATCATAGTGGTAATTGATAGACTTAACAAGTATGCACACTTTTGTGCATTATCTCATCCATTTAAAGCTAGTACAATTGCTACTGCATTTATGAAAAAAATTCAAAAGCTGCATGGAAACCCAAATATTATTGTAAGTGAAAGAGATCCTATTTTCACTGGAAATTTTTGGACAGAATTACTTTCTTTTATGGGTACTTAGTTAGCTCATAGCTCATATTATCATCCTCAACTTGATAGGAAAACTAATATAATGAACAAATTTTTGGAAGGATATATTCGTTTCTTGGTATCTAATAAACAAACACAATGGGTCAAATGGTTGCCTCTGGTTGAATGCTGGTATAACACTTCCTTCCATACTGCAACAAAAGTGACCCCATTTATGTAACTTCATGGATATCATCCATCTTCCATCAAATCATATTGAATTGAAAATTCTAAGGTTCAAGCAGTGGAAGATCACATTGAGCATCAACAAAACATTCTCCAACTCTTAAAGGATACCCTAACTTTGGTGCAGAATAGAATGAAACAATAGGGATATCAACATCGCAGTGAAAGAAGTTTTGATGTAGGTGACTGTGTATATCTACGACTACAACCATACAAACAAATTCCCCTCAAGCAAGCCAATAAGGATAATAAAATATCACTAAAGTATTATGGTCCTTACAAGGCATTGTAAAAGATTTGTACTATGGCATACAAATTGGAACTTCCTACATCTTCCTGAGTGCACCTCATTTTCTATGTTTCATGCTTAAATAAGATTATAGGTGACAAGCTCCCAATTCAAACAATATTGCTAGAACTTGATGAGGAAGGAAAAATCATACTGGAACCTGAAGTAGTCACTCAAACAAGAACTTGACAGCTACGAAATCGATCAATTTTAGAGTATCTCATAAAGTGGAAGAACTTACCCGCTGGAGTTTCCACATGAGAGGATGATAATTTTATACAGAAGAATCCATAACTACTCAAGCATTGAGGACAACACTTTTTTGAAGGAGAGGAGCATGTTAGGTCCCCATAATATTAGTGTATTGCCTTATTATTATTGTCATTTTAGCCCCCTATTGTTATTGCTCTTCCCATGTTGTCCCCATATTGTTATTATTGTGCCCCATAGAAGCCCATTGTTGTTATTGTTGTTCCCTTACATTATTATTGTTATGTCGGCTTGGATTATATTGTAACCCCTTAGAATCCTATATATAAAAAGGAGGTATTGTCATTTGTATCATCGAATAATTGTTTATTTGTGTAATATAAAGGAGGCTGCCCCCTCGAAGAGGCTAGTTTTGAATCCATTGATCTATCTCATTCTTTTATTTTGTGAGATGGTTTCCTAACATAGACATCATATTAAAATTTGCACAATTTCTTATGCTAAATGATTGAAATTGACTCACAATATTTTTTGCTTCTCCATGTAGTTGTTTTAACCTCGCTTTTTTAACTTGGTACACGCCTTTCATCTCGTTGCACACAAGTTCAGAATTGGTGAAGGCTACAATTCCATTGGATCCATACTCAATTGTTCCTAAGCCTTATATCAATGAAATATCACATGCTTTATTGTTTTTTGTTCCTCCAAGTACATTCCTTTTCCTTTGGATTGGGATTACAAGAAATCAATGCCTTCCCTAGATTGGGATTACAAGAAACTTCTATGCATAATGTCCATTTTTCAACCATGTTTAATGGGTTTTTTTATCCCTATAAAAATAAATTCAATAAAATTAATTTAATATATTTATACAGGTATTTTTTGGTTGTGAAAAAGAACATTGTTTAGACAAATCTGTCAGAAGGCTAGGTAGCAAGAAATGTTGTTTCTACTTGGTTCGATGGTTGGAGAATTTCAAGAACAAAAGAACTAGAGATCTCTAATTGAACTAAACTAAAAATATATAATTCATTCAACTTAGCTTCAACTCAAATGAAGGTTTAAAGTATTTACTAATTTATTTTTATGTTCATTCCACAAATAAAAATCTTTCTAATTCAACTTAGCTTCAAATCACCCAATTTTGAGAGTATTTCTTAATTTATTTTTATTTTCATTTTGGCAATTTAACACTTATTCATTGTTATAAAAAAATATATTAAAGCTACAATCCATTTTTATTTATATGCCATACATGGGTCTATTTATATGCTTCTTTAAAAACTATAGTTAACATTGAAAAATAAAATAAAATGAGAAAGGAAACATAAATGAACATATAACAATAGAAGAAAGGAAAGTATGTTACAAAGAAGAATTAAGGTTTTTCTATGAGATAAATCAAGGTAAAACAAGTCAACACAGTAATATTAAAATTAAAACACCAAAAATAGATGACAAAGCAATGGAAACACTCTAATTAGCAACCCAATAACATTAAAATTAAAACACCAAAAATAGATGAAATACAAATGCCAAAATTATAATTAGCTTCAATCTCATACACCCAATAAAAGAGAAATGAAAAAGATGTATCTCAAAAAGAAACTACTACTTGAAAAAAATAAAGTACAAGAACCTTCAATTAAGTGTATTTTGCCTCATCTTAGGAAGCTAATAAAACCCATGTTACAAGAAAATAGGGACACTTCAAGTGAATTACACATAATGAAAAAGGAAACATAAATGAACATATAACAATAGAAGCAAGGAAAGTATGTCACCAAGAAGCATTAAGGTTGTTCTATGAGATAAATCAAGGTAGAAAAAGTCAACCCAATAACATTAAAATTAAAATACCAAAAACAGATGATAAAGCAATGCCAAAACTATAATTAGCAACCCAATAACATTAAAAATAAAAAACCAAAAAATAGATGAAAAATAAATGCCAACGCTCTAATTAGCTTCAATCTCATGCACTCGAAAAAATAAAAATGAAAAAGATGTATCTCAAAAATAAACTACTACTCTAAAATATAAAGTACAAGAATTTTTAATTAAGTGTATTCTTCCTCATGTTAGGAAGCTAATAAGACCCATGTTCGAAGAAAATAGGGAAGCAAAATGAATTACACATAATGAAAAAGGAAACATAAATGAACATAACAACATAAGCAAGGAAAGTATTTTACCAAGAAGCATCAAGGTTGCTCTACGAGATCAATCTGCGTAGAAAAAGTCAACCGAATAACATTAAAATTAGAAGACAAATAAATAGATGACAAATAAATTCCAACACTCTAATTAGGTTCAATCTCATACACTCAACAAAATAAAAAATGAAAAAGATGTATCTCAAAAAGAAACTACTACTTGAAAAGAGCAAGTACAAGAACCGACAATTAAGTGTATTCTACTTCATCTTTGGAAGCTAATAAGACCCATGTTCCAAGAAAATAGGGAAACAAAGTGAATTACACATAATGAAAAAGGAAACATAAACGAACATATAACAACAGAAGCAAGGAAAGTATGTTACCAATAAGCATCAAGGTTGTTCTACGAGATAAATCAATGTAGAACAAGTCAACCCAATAACATTAAAATTGAAACACCAAAAATAGATGAAAAAGAAATGGCAACACTCTAATTAGAAACCCAATAATATTAAAATTAAAACACCAAAAATATATGAAAAAGAAATTCCAACATCCTAATTAGATTCAATCTCATGCAGCCAACAAAATAGAAATGAAAACGATGTATCTCAAAAAGAAAGTACTACTTGAAAAAGCAAGTACAAGAACATTCAATTAAGTGTATTCTGACTTATATTAGGAAGCTAATAAGACCTATGTCCCAAGAAAATAGGGAAGAAAAGTGAATTACACAATGACAATGAAACATAAATGAACATATAACAACAAAAGTAAGGGAAATGTATTACCAAGAAGTATCAAGGGTTTTCAATGGCCATGATATCATAATCTTTTTCATTGGCATCCTCTTCATTGATAATTTTTTCATTTTGTCGATTAAAATGTTATGCGGTGTTCAGAGAGGTAAAAGATGTTATTAAACATGAAGTCCAACCAAAGGAACCTGAGAAGATAGAGTTTGAGCTAAAGGAGGAAGAATCAGACTCTATAGCAGAGGAGGAATCAGAAGATAAATAGCCACAAACTCCAGGGGTGAGAAGATCAGTTCAAGAAAGAAGGCAGCCAGAAAGGTATAGTCCACCTACTTTCTTTCAAATTTTGCTTTATCTATTACTGATGATGATCCTAGAACTGTGAAGGAAGCAGTAGATTCAGAGGATGGAAAACTCTAGAAAGAGGCCATGGTTGATGAAATGGCATCTTTGCACAAAAATGAGGCTTGGGATCTGGTGGAGTTGGCAGTAGGAAGGAAAACCATTGACAGCAAATGGGTGTTCAAGAAGAAGACAAATGTAGAAGGAAAGGTGGAGAAATACAAAGCTCGGTTGGTAGCAAAAGCTTATTCCCATGTGTCGAGAATTGATTTTGGTGATATTTTTGCTCTTGTTTCCAAGGTAGATTCTATTAGATTACTTTTATCTGTTGCTGCTTCTTTTGATTTTGAGGTAGAACAGATGGATGTGAAGACAACATTTCTTCATGGGGATCTGGAAGAGGAGATCTACCTGAAGCAACCTAAAGGCTTTGCGATGAAGGGTAAGAAATAAATGGTATGCAAGTTAAAGAAGTCTCTGTATGGGTTAAAACAGTCACCAAGGATGTGGTGTCATAAATTTGATACATTTATACGGGGACTTGGCTTCACCAAAAGCAAAGTAGATCACTGTGTGAATTTTAAATTAACTAGTGACCGTGTTATTTATCTAGTCTTGTATGTGGACGATATGTTGCTAGTTGGAAATGACAAAGAAATTACCCAAGATTTGAAGACCCAATTGTCTTCCAAATTTGACATGAAAGATCTTGGTACTGAAAACTATATTTTGGGCATGGAAATTAAAAGAGATCGGGCAAAGAGGAAGCTTTGGTTAAAGCAGAGGAAGTATGTCGAGTCAATATTACAGAGGTTTAATATGTACGATAGTAAACCGGTGAAGGTTCCTATTCTTGTAGGTGTAAAGTTATCTGTTGAACAGTGTCCCAAGACACAAGAAGAGGAAGAGGATATGTCCCATGTTCCATATGAAAGTGCAGTCGGTAGCTTGATGTATGCGATGGTCTGTACTAGAGTAGACATTGCACATGTAGTGGGAGTATTGAGTAGGTTTATGTCAAAACTAGGGAAGGAGCATTGGACAATAGTGAAGTGGGTTTTCAGGCATTTGCATGGCACTAGTGATTATGATTTGTGCTACCAAGGAAGACCAGGATTGGACAGATTTTTGGATATCCATGGCTTTGTTGATGCAGAATGGGCTAGAGATCTGGATCAGAGAGGATCTACAAGTGGGTATGTGTTTAACCTATTTGGAGGTGCAGTCAGTTGGATGAGTAAGAAACAATCTGTAGTGGCACTAACAACTACAAAGGCCAAATACATGGCAGCCACTCATGCAAGCAAGGAAGTAGTTTGGTTGCAGAGATTGTGCTCTAGTATGGGGTTAGTACAGGGAGCTATAAGAATAGACTGTGATAGCCAAAGTGCAATTTTCTTGGCAAAGAACCCTGCTTATCATTCAAAGACAAAGCACATTAATGTTTAGTATCACTTTGTGAGGGATATGACAGAAGACAAAAAGGTGTTGCTGGTAAAGGTGGACACTTTGAAGAATAATGTAGATGCATTGACAAAATTTGTGAGCTCTGAGAAGTTCTCTTGGTGTAGAGAAAAAATGGGCGTTTCAGGGTTGGATAAATGACTGAGCTCTCTTATGTCCCCCTGTGGAAAGAAAACAACAAGTGGGAGAATGTTGGGTTGTGTTATATTGCTTCCACAACTAGCCGACGTAGTGAACCAGGGGGTTAGAGGGGAGGCGGAGCCCCCCCTTTGTTGTGTCGATTGCATAGTGGGGGGGTCATGGGGGGGCGACAACCCCCCCTGTCCGAGGGGTTTGAGGGGGGTGGATAGCCACCCTCTACGGGGTCCGAGGCAGCACCTCCGGAAAAAAAAAAATTTGGACCCTATATTAGGTTGGGCGGACCTACCTATGGTTTTCAGTCCATGGTTTTGGACACAATTATTTTCGGTCCATGGTTTTGGATGACATGGTTTTTGGTCCATGGTATTGGATGCTTCAACATGTATAAATATGTATTACAACATTGAAAGAAATATAATGAAAAATTAGGCTAGTAGTCCCGATTTTGGGATCCAGGGGAAAATCTCTATGTATATGTGTTTTATGTGTTATGCTCTCACATTGTTTATTTTCTATGTTTTAGAATTCGTATGCAGGTAATTTATGTACAAGGTTAAAACCTATAGAAGAATAAATTGGTATCCATTTCCATACTTGAGGACAAAGGCTATGATGTGATCTTCTCAAAAGGAAAGGTGTTCCTTCGACACATAGCCACTGGTCAAGTAAAGAAGATAGGATTCGGGTGAAGGATAAGCTGGAGGTAGACGAGTGTGATGCTTTGAGCACAAAACTAGAAAGGGTACAGAGCCAAGACATTGGCGAGTTGTGGCACAGACGATTGGGCCACTTGCATCATGGGGCTTTGAAGATATTGCAACAAATCTCTACAGGTCTTCCCAAACGTACACTTCAGCAAGTTAATAAATGCAAGGGGTGTACTTTGGGAAAATACACCAAGTCTTCCTTTCACAATAGAGACAGTCGAGACGAGCCTATTCTAGAGTGAGTCCATTCAGATGTGTGTGGGCCATTCTCGACAAAATCCACATATAGACACAGGTATTATGTTATATTTGTTGATGGCTATTCTCGTAAATGCTCAATATTTTTCATGCAGACAAAGGATCAAACCTTCACAAAGTTTTGTGAGTTTAAACAATTGGTGGAGAAAGAGTTAGGAAAGAAGGCTAAATCTCTACAAAGTGATAATGGTGGTGAGTATGTTTCAAATGATTTTAATAACTTCTATGCAGTGGAAGGGATTCAACAGGAGTTGATGGCACCCCATAACCCTCTGTAGAATGGGGTGGCCGAGACGTAGAAAAAAAGCATAGTAGGGGCAGCGAGGGCGGTGTTTCATGATCAGGGCCTACCACTACACTTGTGGGCTCAGGCATGCAACACAACGGTTTATGTTCAGAATGATAGCCCACATCGGATACTTGAGATGAAGACACTAGAAGAGGCTTATTCTGGTAAGAAGCTAGATGTTGATGACTTTAGGATTTTGGGGTCATCGATATATTTCCATGTGACCAAATATGCACGAAAGAAACTTGAGCCTACATCATATTTGGGGATATTTGTGGAGTACACTAATACACCTCACAACTATCAGGTGTACTTGTCGACGAACAATATGACAATGGTTCGCATGGATACCATATTCGATTAGGATAAGGACAAGCAAGTTTCCCTTGAGAGGGAGCTTTAGCAAGATGCGGATGAGTAGCTTTTAGAACCTAAGGTTGAGGAGCCTCAGATTGATGCGGAGGAGCTTTTAGATCTTTGGTGCACTTTCTTCCCTCAGGCAGAGTCTCCCAAAGAGGGAAGAAAGTGCACTATAGAGGCTGACAAATTGTTGGATGATGCATGGGAGAATGTGGGAGCATCCACTTCTCAGTGCAGGCTGAGGAGGTCACCTAAGAGGTACACTGGATACTTGGCTCTTATGGGCGAATGTGTTGTGAAAAAGCCATATTCCTTTAAGGAAGAAGTGCAACAGCCGGTTTGGGTTGATGCCATGGTGGACAAGTATGACTCCATAATTCGTAAAAGTGTTTGGGATGCAGTCCCAAGACTAGAGGACAAGTCAGTGGTGAGCTCACGTTATCTTTACAAGTTGTTGTAGTAGCTACACCCACCCTCCAAAATTTTTCCTTAGCTTAATTTTGGATCCTCCCTTCCAAACGTCAAAGTAACATGTCCTGCTTTGTAAAGTACACAAGATTCAGTGTTGTTCTTGCACAAAGGCAGCCTGTCGATCATAGCTCAAGGAATTCCCCTCACAAGTTGATCAACCAGACCTGGTCCAACTGTCGGCTAAGAATCTCCCCCAAGAAATTGTGCAATTCTGGAGGGCAACCAGCATTCCCTCTAGAAATTGTGTAATCCTAACTCGCAGCCTACTCGTCTCTAGAATGTGCAATTCTGGTAGTCAACCCTCACAGGGAAAATTGTGCAATTTTCCCCAGCAAGGCTTCTCGGCCCAAAATTTGTGCAAATCTAGGCAGCAGTCAGCTTCTCTGCCCAGAAATTGTGCAAATCTCTTGGGTAGCTAGCCCAGCGCCCAACCAGAAATGTGCATTTTCTCCCAGTAGACGAGTGGTCTCTTGCATGTGTAGCTGAGTTGACCGGTTCCCTTTGCGACCAAAAAAAAATAATTTGCATGCATGGGCTACTTCTCCCAAGGCAGCATGAAAGGAATCCATTGTTTCAGGGATCTATGTTTAGCAGTTGGAGGTTACATGCAAGGATCATTTCAGAAACCTCCCACCAAGTGTCACTTTCCCTATATTTGTGGCATGCGCATCACAACCTCAATGTTATCAAAACGCATCAACCAGACGTTGTAGATCTCATTCCTTACATCATCCTTGCATTTCTCACATCCCACATCACATCTAGGAGAAGTCGGCACATTTAACTCAATTGTTTTGGGGTAAGCCTGCTTTCCATGCCTTGTGTTGTATTTTTGTCGCTTTTTTTGTATTTTCACTTGTTGAGTAATTTTTACTCTATTTCTTTGATCTCTTGCTATCGATTACATTTATAATAGATTTTCCTAGCACAATTTCAATTTGCGTTGCTATCTCACTTTGTCGCATGCATGAAATTGTTTTTCATGAACATTCGCCGATTCGACGACTCGCCTCACCCACATGCATGTTGTTCCATTTTATGAATCCATCATTCATCATTTGCATGCATGATCATTCAATTATTCTTACACTTAGTGTTTCCATTCATTCACTTCCACATTTTCTTTTAGTTTCCCATCAGCGAGTCTAGGTAGCCTTGGCACGTACTCTACCTCACCAAGAGCCTCACCAAGGCAGCATTGCACAATCCTCAGAGGGGAGGCTCTGTCTTCCTCTCAAGAAATGTGAATTTCTACCCAGGTACTATCCTCCAGGACTATTTTTCACATTTTTGAAGGATAGTGATTGCTGACCCAAAACATTGCACAATGCAGTCACTGAGCCTGTAGCCATTTCCAGCTGAGATTTCACATTGTGCAATTCCAATAGTCAGAACCTAGACTGGACTATGCATTGGGTAGTTCTAGTAGTCAGTCAGTCTCTCAACATCGTAGACTGTGTCTTGCGTAGTCTTGGCAGTCAGTCTTCCAACCTCTCAGCCGAAATTCCACAACCTTCATGATCTATCACACAGGTATGTTGCAAGTGAGTTCTCAAGTTCATTTTCGTTTTCAACTTACACATTGCTTGCCATGATTTTTCCCATGTATCTAGGTATTGTAGGTGTCCATCTCCCTCTTAGCATTGTAGGTACAATGGTTTCCAAAGAGTAGAATCAAAGACACCATTCAGAGCACACCTGGAGATGTATTCGACCAAATTTCCATGAGCTTGCCTACTCACAAAGATATCAAGTTGTTCATAGACAAGGACATCAAGATATGAGAGCATTAGCATTACAACGAGCATCATCATGAACAACAATTGAAGGAAACATGCCAAATGCAACAAATGCAAGAGGAAGGTTGTTGACAACACAAAGGCAGAACAAAGTTGTAAGCTCAAGCAAATCCACTGATGATGAAAGCAAATTTGGAGACTCAGGTTATGAGGTGACGGTGCGACATGAATATTGCACGAAGACAGAGAATGGAACAAAGAAGGAGTTGCATGTGTTGAAGTAGCAACTCAAGGAAGAACATGAAGCTACACAGATAGATGAATGAGTTGCAGTAGGAACAAGAACAGCAGTGGGCACAACATGCACTCATGGATGAAACTGTGTTCATACATGTTAAAGATCCATCCCAACAGCTGGCACAAAGCAGACATGGTGAGAAGTGTTGTTGGTCACATGCAAGGGATTCAGCAACATGCATTTCATTGTGTGCACACATGCCATCCAACCAATTCAGCACACTCACCAAGGTGAAGACAAGAAGCATGTCCAATTGGAATTGAACATGTACTTCAACAAGTTGATGCTCATGACCACCATCACACACTTGAAGATAAGCATGAACATTATGCATCAGTGTGTTGTTGGTTTAGTCACACCCAAGAAGACCATGCGCATGTTAGCAGTTGAGTTGGATGAAAGAGCCATACCAATGCACCAGATGCAATAGAGGCAAGAGTTTTCTTCAACAAGATGTCACCATGGGGTGCATGCACACCATTACAGAAGACTAAACTTGGCCTCAGCTCACCAACCTCACCATCACAACCATGTCAAATAGTTGCTCTCACCTCAATAGACTGAGTGTCAGTGATGTCTTTCATGGCTTGCTCAAGCCATTTTGTCTCACATGAACACATGTGCATTGTAATGTAACATCATGTCAAGTGGAATTTCAAGTGTCAAAAGTTGGATGTAACATTCATAGAGTAGATGAAGAGTCATGAGGGTAGATGAACTATCACAAAGGGGAATGTCAAGGGCCACCCCACCCTGTGCTATAAATAGAACCTCACAACTCATTGTAAAGAGTTTTGGTCAGCCAAGCTTCAGATAAGACTCTCTTGGAGAGAGCTTGGACATTATCATAATGCACCTTGGCTTCTCCACTGCACGAAGCTAGTACATCTCTTTGGAGGAGCAGCGGATGTGGCTATAACATTCCACGGTTGGGGCTACTAGGTGTACATAGATGTATTGTATGACTAGAATTTACACTTCTTTATATAATAAGAGCCATCATGTTTCATGCATATGTTTTATTGTATTCCAACTGTATTGTTTACTCTAAATGGCATATGTATTTGCTTTCTTATGCACATATGTATGGACTATTCTGGATCAGCATGTATGAATTTTTTTGAAATGTGTTGATTGGTTTAACCATCACTTTGGATTGTGAGTTGACTCGCTTTCCATATTATGATGCATCTTCACTTATGTGTTCCCTTTCCCATCTGAGTACTGTTACAGGTTGCCAAGGGGTATACTCATCTCAACCCACATGTGTTAGAACCTCTCGTGCACCTTCCTTGACTCACCGCAGCACTCACACCCTTGCTACTAAAAGAGTTATCTTACTTTCCTCTATGTGAAATCGCGGTCAAAGCATTGCTATATGACCCACTGTTGGGACTCCTACACCAAACGGTCTAAGGTCTAATTGGGACTTCTTACCGGGGAGATCCCCTTACATGTTGGCAGGTCCAGCACTGTCAACATTTTAGTGTTAGAAGGAGGGCCATATGACAAGCTGAGTCCTCACATATGTTTTTGAATCTCTACACATCTATCATGACTCACTACCGATATTCTCTTCCAGAATGTATGTCTTATGGAAACGATTTAATCACCTCAAAAAATTTCTCCGATAACTTGCCTCATAAAACATTTGATGGTGGAGGCTACGTAGCCTTGGTAAGGCACATGGTCAGCATTGTAGGCTCATGATAAAGACATGGATTCTTTGAAGAATACATGAGCTGTGCGGTTTTAATCTACACACTTCGAGGGCACCCAATGCACTAGTGTAACACGCTCCCTGAAAAATCTATTCATTCTCTTGCTCATATGGTGGTAGAGATAGACTGTGCTTTCAATCACTTTAACTGGAAGAACTTGATAAAGAAATTATGAAACTATGAAAAGTGCCTGATGAATCTGTTGATTAGTTTTACACATGCTTTTGTAATCTTGCATTCTGATTCCCTTAAGATGAAATTGATTGAGAATTTATTTATGGAAAATTTGAGTATCTTCTTCACATATCCGAACCCCACTCATCACACTTCAGTGATGGAGCTGCGTAATCACCGGAAGGAACAATTGTTGTCACAAGTGACTGTTCGCCTTCATCTCATCAAACAGTTCCACCACCGCGGAGTGATGTGGGAGATTATGCACACATCTCTATTGAATTGTCACATCCTCCCACCCCACTTGATCTTGAGATTTGTGCAGATGTGTATTGCAAGCCTGTTGGTTGTCACATGGACTCATTCCCTCAACCTCCGTCCTCGTGTTTTGTTGATCCTCAAGATTGTATTGTCTTGTGTTCTCCCATTCTAGACTCTTCACCTATTGTGAACAAGGATCAAGCTAGTGACAGAGTTGGTGTTATGCAGCCAACCTGTGCCATCATTCATGATGAGTGTGTGTGGGAATATAAAGAAGAACCCATAGTGAAGGATGACTTCCTTCCAGTCATGCCTCATCTGCTTCATCCTGACATCCCTTGTGATTCTGCCACTGCCGATTTTCCCTGTGAAAGCCCATTTCTGTATCTTTCTACTTTCAATCATACACAGGACACCTCGAATGTGAGTCTATCATTATAGTGTGGAGAGGACACATCTTCCTCGGAAAATCCATTCAATCTGTCATTTATCTTTCCTAAAAACATAGAGAGTGAACCTCTTTGCTTCTAATCTACCCCTCTACCCGATTCATCAAATCATGAGGATGCCGACAAACATCTTGAATTTTCTGATCTTGGTTGCCATGATCTATTCACTTCCTCATCCTGTCACGATGTTGATTCAACCATTGTTAGTCTATCCAGGACACTAGTCTACGCCAATCTATTTGTCAATGAAGTCGAAACCCCCCAAACTGTTAAGACACTTCAGCCCGAGCTGATGGTTATGTCAGGTCCTCATTGTCCTGAGGTTGCTTTCACTTCTGGTCAAGAAATTTTTGAAACATTCAAGGCTCCTCATCACTCTCTACTTTGCACTAAAGATCAACCAAAAACCCAAATTTCGCTTCCTCCACTCAAACTACACGATCCCATCACTCATGCATTGGAGGAATCTTACACAACAAGCACACATGCACAACACAAGTGGTCTACCTTTCTCACGTTTTCTTTCATGTCACTGTCAAGAGAATGCATACACTCAACATCTACATGCAGTGTAGCACAACATCATGGTAGCACCATAGAATGCATGTCATGCACTTTCACTCATCTTTTTTCTATGGTTACTTGTAAGCTCAGAGTGTGTTTGTCTTCACTATTACATCTTTCTTTTTTGTTGGTTCGCACAGTTGTCTTGTTTTCAAACCATGCCTTCACCAACATGGGTCAACCAATGCATCGATGGCTGCATTGGAAGTATCACTTCATGTGATATGACCCATGCATTGTTAGCTTAGGAGTTGGGGTAGTGTTTGCTTTTGAGTTTTTTTTATTGCATGCTCGTTTGCTTACTTGCTTTGTTTGTTTTTTTTTTTCTGCTTGCTTGATTTCTTACTTGCTTTGGTTTCTCTTTTTCTTCTGCTCTTTCTTTGCTTTGTTGTTTGTTAGTTCACTTGTTTCCTTTTGTAGGATAGTTTCGCATGACTCTTGAAACAAGTTGGGTAATGTACAAGAGGGCTTGTGCAGCTACCACTACTTGGTTACCTATCATCCTACCTCTGTATGAAGAAATTTTTACTTTCAATCCATGATACACCGATGGAAAATACGTATTATTCGAAGTGAACCTTGGTGAAAACACAATGCTTGTGCACTAACTAGTGTCGCCTACTCTAGTCAGTTGTTTTTGTGTTAACCCTCGTCATCTCAATCAAGTAGAGTAAGGTGAGGGGGAAAACCTTAACATGCACGTCAGAGGTATAATAAACTACTTCTCTATAGGAACAACCTCTTATGCTCTCAATAAGTTGAGATCCCTCTTCTGCCTCTAAAATGAATAAGTGATATGCACAGTTAGGAAGATGAAAAATGCAAAAAAAAAAAGGTGAAAAAAAGTTTGAAAAAATGAAAAATGAATAAGGTGAAAGAAGAGAAATTATTCGTGTGTAGAGAGGTGATGCAAGTAACTCCACTGGGGTACTAACCAGGCTCGCTGGTAGCAGAGCCATGCTAGTGTTTCTATGTGACTCCGTCGGGGTACATTCGAGGCCTACTGGCAGTGTAGCAACACCAAAGATGAAACTAAGACTCTGACGACTATATTTCTTGTGCACCAATATACCCCTCAACCCCAATCGAAACAACTATGTTGCCTTGGCTTGGAATCTTTGTCAACCAACCAAGAGCTTGGAAGATGCTACATCCTACAGTCAAGCTAGTGTGGAAACCAAGAGGAGTTGAGAACTGAACAATACTACCTGAGACGTTAGAATTTATTTTCGCAAACAATGTCCATTTAGAGAGCTGAAGTTCTACCAGTGTGTCACCAAGTGTTGTAGTGGCTACAACCATCCTCCAAAATTTTTCCTTAGCTTTGTTTTGGAGCCTCCCTTCCAAACTTCATAGTAGCACGCCTTGCTTCATCAAGTACATAAGACTCAGTGTTTTTCTTACACAAAGGCAACCTATCGATCACAGCTGGATGCATTCCCCTCACAAGTTGATCACCCAGACTTGGTCCAACTAAAAGTTGAGCAACTCCCCCAAGAAATTGCACAAATCTAGAGGGAAACCAACCTTCCCTCAAAAAATTGCGCAATCCTGATTGGCAACCTACTGGGCTCTAGAATTTCAATTCTGGCAGTCAATACTAACAGTCAAAATTGCGCAATTTTCCCTAGCAGGGGTGCTCAACCTAGAATTTACACAAATCTAGGCAGAAGTCAGTTCCTCTACCTAGAAACTACGCAAATCTCCATAGAAACCAACCCAGCTCCCAGCCAAAAAATGCACATTTTCTCCCAGCAATTAAGCAATTTCTTGCATGTGCAGCTGAGTTGAACGATTCCCTCCGAGACCGAGAAAAACTGACTTGCATGCATGGGATGCTTCTCCCAAGGCACCATGAAATGCATCCCTTGTTTCAGGGATCTATGTTTAGTAGTTGGAGGTTACTTGCAAGCATAATTTTAGAAACCTCCCACCAAGTGTTGCTTTCCCTAGATTTGTGGCATGTGCATCACAACATCGATGTTATTGAAAATCATGAAGCAGACACTGCAGAGCACATTCCTCAAATCAACCTTAGAACTTTGACATCCCACATCACATGTAGGAGCAGTCGACACATTCAACTCAAGTATTTTGGGGTAAGCCCACCTTCCATGCCTTGTGTTGCATTTCTATCACTTTTTGTATTTTCGCTTGTGTGAGTATTTTTTTCATGATTTCTTTGAGCTCTTGTTGTTGTTTACATGTATCCTAGCTTGTCCTCTCACTATTTCAATATTTGTTGCTATCTCACTGTTGTCGCATGAATGAAACTGTTTTTCACGAATGGTTACTAATTCAACGACTCGCCTCACCCACATGCATGTTGTTCCATTTTCTAAATCTGTCATTAACCATTTGCATGCATTTATCACTCATTATTACACTTAGTGTTGCCATGCATTCACTTCCACATTTTCTTTTAGTTTCCTGTCGGCGATTCTTGGTAGCCTTGGCCCGGACTCTGCCTCACCAAGAGCCTCGCCAAGACAGCATTGCATAATCCTAAGAGGGAAGGCTCTATCTTCATCTCAGGAAATTCGCATTTCTACCTAGGCACTGTCCTCGAGGATTGTTTTGCAAATTTCTGAGGGACAATAACTGCTGGCGTAAAACAATGCACATTGTAGTCACTAAACCTACAACCATTGCCAGCTGAGGTTGCGCATTGTGCAATTCTAGCAGTCAGCAGCTAGAGTAGACTATGCATTGAGCAGTTCCAGCAACCATTCAGTCTCCCAGTAGTCGATATTGTGCCTTGCATAGTCTTGGAAGTTAGTCTCCCCACCTCCCGGACGAAATTGCGCAACCTTCATGATCAATCACACAAGTATGTTGCAAGTTAGTTCTCAAGTTTATTTTGGCTTTCAACTGACGGATTTCTTTCCATGAGTGTTTCCATGTCTCCAGGTATTGCAGGCATTCATCTACCTCTTAGTAGTGCAAGTACAATGGTTTCTAGAGAGCAGAATCAAAGACACCGTTCATAGCACACCTAGAGATGTAGTCGATCAAATTTCCATGAGCTTGCCTACTCACAAATATATCAAGTTGTTCATAGACAAGGACATCAAGATGTGACAGCAGAAGCATCAAAATCAGTAGCATCATGAACAATAGCTAAAGGCAGTATACCAATGCAATGAATGAAACGAATGCAAGAGGAAGGTTGTTGAAAACAAAGAGGTGGAAGAAAGTTGCAAACTCAAGTAGATCCACTGATGACGAAAGAAACTATTGAGACTCAAGATATGAGGTGACGGTGCAACATGAAGATCACATGAAGACAGAGAATGGAACAAAGAAGGAGTTTCATGTGTTGAAGTAGCAACTCAAGGAAGAACATAAAGCTACACAAACAGACGAATGAGTTGCAGCAAGAACAGGAACGATAGTGGATGCAACATAGACTCATGGATGAAACTGCACCCGTACATGTTAAAGATCCATCCCAACAGCTAGCACGGAGCAGACATGGTGAGTATTGTTTTTGGTTGCATGCCATGGATTCAGCAGCATGCATATCATTGTGTGAATGCATGTGATCCAACCAACTCAGCACACTCACCAAGGCAAAGACAAGAAGAAATACCAACTGGAGCTAAACATGTACTTCGGAAAGTTGATGCGCGTGACCACCAACACACACTTGAAGATCAGCATGGACACTATGCATCAGTGTTTTGCTAGTTCAGCCGTACCCAAGAAGACCATGCCCATGTTAGTAAACGAGTTAGATGAAGGAGCCATACCAATGCACCAAATGCAATGGAGGCAAGAGTTCAGTTCAGCAAGATGTCACCATGGGATGCATGCAAACCATCACGAATGACCAAGCCTGGCATCAGCTCTGCAACCTCACCATCACAGTCATGTCAAAGAGTTGATCTCACCTCAAGGGACAGAGTCTCAATGATGTCTTGCATGGCTTTCTCAAGCCATTTTGTCTCACGTGAGCACATGTGCATTGCAATGTAACATCATGTCAAGTGGAAGTTCAAGTGTCAATAGTTGGGTGTAACAATCATAGAGTAGATGAAGAGTCGTGAGGGTAGATGAACTATCACAAAGGGGAATGTAAAGGATCACCCCACCCTTTGCTATAAATAGAACCTCATAACCCATTGTAAAGGCTTTTGGTGAGCCAAGCTTCCAATAAGATTATCTTGGAGAGAGCTTGGACAGTATTGTAACGCACCTTGGCTTCTCCACTGCACATAGCTAGTACATCTCTTTGGAGGAGCAGGTGGATGTGGCTATAACCTTCCACTGTTGGGGCTAACGGGTGTACATGGATGTATTGTATGACTGGAACCTACACTTATTTATATAATAAGAGTCAAGACGTTTCATGCATATTTTTTATTATATTCTAGTTGTCTTAATTACTCTAAATGGCATATGTATTTCCTTTCCTACGCAAGCATGTTTGGACTGTTCTGGATCAGCATGTATGAATCTTTCTAAAATCTGTTGATTGGTTTAACCATCACTTTGGATTTCCATCTGACTCACTTTCTAGCTTGTGATGCATCTTCGCTCGTGTGTTCCCTTCCCATTCGAGTATTGTCACAGGTTGCCAATGGACACACTCATCTCAACCCACATGTGTTAGAACCTCTCATGCACCTTCCTTGACTCACCACCACTGTCACACCCTTGCTACTAATAGAGTTATCTTACTTGCCTCTGTACGAAATTGCGGTCAAGGCATTGCGATATGACCCACTTCTAGGACTCCTACACCAAACAGTCTGAGGTCTAATTGGGACTTATTACCAGGTAGATCCCCTTACATGTTGGCGGGTCCAGCACCATCAACACAAGGTAAATAAAGTTGCAGATGGTAGTGTGGAGAAGCATAAGGCTAGATTTGTGGCACATGGCTTTTCACGGGTAGAGGGGATTTACTATGATGAGACCTTTTCTCCTTTTGCAAGGTACTCTTCAATCAGATCTATATTGGCATTATCACCACATATGGGTTGGAATATACATCATATGGATGTGAAGACAACCTTCCTTAATGGCATGATTGAGGAAGAGGTGTACATAGAGTAGCCTGAATTTTTTGAAACCTTTGACTATGATTCGCATGTGTGTCGACTCAAAAGAGCATTGTATGGGCTTAATCAGGTACCTTGTGCTTGGTACACCAGGATAGATAGCTACTTCACCAGGTTGGGCTTCATTAAGAGTGTAGTGGATGCAAACCTATACCACATAGTGGTGGAAGGTAAATTATTAGTCATTTTACTTTATGATGATGATCTCATACTGACAAGTGGTGATCAGTTGATCAAGTCTTGCAAGGAGGGCCTTGCAAGAAAGTTTGAGATGAAGGACATGTGGCTCATGCATTACTTTCTTGGCATGGAGGTATGGTAGGGAGATGGGGAATTGTTTGTGTCAAGGAAAGTATGCCAATGAGATACTCAGGAGATTCCGCTTGCAGAACAAAAAACCCATGGAGACTCCCCTAGTAGGTAACTAGAGGATGGAGGATGTTACTCCAGGGGAAGTGTTGGCTTAGTGGGGCCTGAACGATGTTCAGGAGTGATTTAGCCAAGAAAATCCTGGTACTACTAGCCCTTTCGACAACAGTACATAGAGCGCAGACTAAGGTCTCACCTGAAGTAGTATGGGAGGGTGTTGGAACCAAGTTTCTACACCTTGGGGATGTCAGATATGTGGTGATAGGGACACGATTCAACTTTAGAGCTTACTGGCTATGCGCTGATCCGAATTGGATACTAGAACACTCTCTAGGTTTTCATGAACTCTTAAAATTATGCAAAAAATTAAAAATCTTATGAGGATCAAGCTATCGGAGGAATGCCCATGATAGTTGCGAATGGTGATCAGTGCAGATCAATGAGGGCCGTCGATCCAGCATGTAGAGCGGTAGACCATGGTAACGCGCACTAGCACCAACTAGCAATTGCAGGGACAAATTTGGAGCAATGGGGGTAGTTTTCAATATGCAATTAGTGACAAGTCACTAATCACATAGTGACAAGTCACTAATCACATATCGCAGGGCAAACCTCTCAGTGAAGAGGAGCCCCAAGCACCCAGACCCGAAATATTATGAAATGTGGAAAAGTAATTAATTCGGTTCTATTGCAATGGGATTCCACAAACCAACAGGATATTGGAAGGGCTTCGAGGCGGTAAGCGGTTTCAACTGAGTCTGCCCGATGACACACAACGATTGCCACATGTCTAGTGAAAGAGAGAGAAAACCACTCACATCAGACGGGTAACCATAGAGCTACTCAAATGCCTAATATGAGCGAAAACCGTAGGATTTGGGGGGCCCAGATCAACAGAGAAGACATGTCTCAATGGATGACCGGATTTGACAAGTTTATAGAGCAAAATCGCATGGGATTTGAAGTCCGATATGGACAATGCGTTGGCAAAAGATTCATGTTTCGTGGGAAATCTTGGAGCAAACGAAAATAATGACCATTCAAATATTTCCAGTGAACCTGACAGACTCATCTATTACAGAATAGGTGGCCACCTCCCTATGAGGCGTTATACAATGATGATTACGCGGAACAAAGGGATTCAAAAGGACAAAGGTAGGGAAATCAGAAAGCCAGGAAGCAGAAACAAATAGCCAGAAAACACATTTGTGTTAAAGCCATGAACTAACAGAGAAAGAAGTGGAGTGTTAGTTAGATGTAGAAAGACAAGAGCAGAGAGAAGGAGCCAAGCTAACCTACATAAGCAAAGGCAACATCAAGCCAGACAGAGCCAGAGAGAGTTAGAGAGTTTGTGTACTCCAGAGAAGGATTGAGAGGTTCAAGCGAACTCCTCTATATATGCTTTTCATGTATGAGTCTCAGATTGGGCTCATACTACTATGACCAATAGAGGTCAAGTATCAGTAAGTAGACTCTGTGTACTCTAGAGACTTGGGGGATCCAGGTGCAGTCTTTTTGATTCATATTTTTTGTGTGAGACTAAAATTGAGCTCACTATTATAGAAACTCTGCTTTTGAAAACATAATAGAGAGGCCACCACTGAAGGCTAGACTGGGAGACGTAGCCCAGGAGTATTAGGTGAACTCCTTATTAAACTTGTTTTATTTATGAGTTTGCCTATTATGTTTTCTATAACTGCTTTAGTGTCTGTGTATTTCGCAATATTATCGATCCGTTGCATAAAATAACATAGGCACATCCATGCACATGAGTCTGTAATACCTTAATTGTTTGTCTTAGATCAATTTCAGATCAAGTGGTATCATAGCTCTAGGTTGCTAAGGTTAGACAAGCTTGTGCTAGATTTTTTTGTTGAATGCTAACTAGACCAAAGCTCAAATTAGGAGGAGAATTAGTTGAAGCTAACCTAGAAATTGGAAGAGTCTATCCTAAGAGGAAAATGGCAGAAGAAAGTCCCTTGGAATCAAACTCCTAGTTCATGGAGAGTTTCATGACCATGAGAGCCATGGTAGAGGAAATGTATAGAGAATTTAAGAAAGGTAGAGATGAAGATTCATCAAACTCCAAACAAGATAAAGAAGCAGAAGAATCTCTCCTCAATGACCATTCTAAAGGCAAAGGGAAAGAAGAAAAGTTTTGCACACCTCCTAATAGCCCTGAAAATAAAAAGAAGACATCTTTGATTAAATTAGATGTTAAATTTGATTTGTCAATATATGATGGAGAGATGAATGCAGAGAAGATGGATAATTGGATTAGACAGATTGATGTATATTGTAGGGTGTAGAGCATTGATTCAGATAGTATTAAGATTTAGATGGCCAGCCTACGCCTTGGAGGCACTGCCTTGGTATGGTGGGAAGACAGGACACAAGCTGACATGAAGAAGCATGGTAAAATCCTTTCTATCTGGAGTGAATTTGTTTCTGCAATTAGAAAACAATTCTATCCACTAGCTTATATGCAGCAAGCTATGATGATCTGGCAAACTCTTCAACAATTGAAAGGGCAAAGTGTACAAAGTTACACCCAAGAATTTAGGAAAAGAGCTTTGATTCTAGGAATTTCTTTAGACTCACCTGAAACTTTGCTAAAGTATATAGGTGGTTTACACATCTATTTAAAGCACACCATTCTCATGTTTAATCCCACTAGAATAGATGAGGTATCTGTTCCGGCCACACATCTAGAGGCTAGAGGCAAGAATGTGAACCCAGAAGTTGGGGGATCATCAAAACCCACTGCAAGCAAGAACAAGGAAAAGAGAAAGCAGAAATGGAAAGAGAGGAAGGCAAATGTTTTACAAAAGACCAAAGCTTTATGCACTCACTGCAAGAAGGATGGGCATGATGATGAACATTGTTGGATTCTGCACCCAGAGCTGAAACCCAAGAAGTACAATGGCAAAAAGAAGAAGACTACTGTAGCTATTCAAAAAGATTTGGGGTCAGACTGAGGGGATGAAACAACAATCATAGCCACAGGTATAAAAGGTAAAAATTCTAAAGCATCTACTAGTAGTTATGCACAATCTAATGATAATGAAGAAAATGAGAGGAAAAGACATGAGCTTTTTCATATTAGAGTTATTTCCAGGCATCAAAAGATTGATACTTTGTTTGATAGTGGCTCACAAGTAAATTTAATATGAAGCAATTGTAAAGAAGTTGGGATTACTAACCACACCTCACAAGAAGCCATATCCATTAGGTTGGTTATGTGATAAAGCAAAGCTACAAGTGACTAGACAATGTAAACTTAGGTTTTCTTTTGTGTCAGCATTTGAAGATGAGGTTGAGTTGGATATTGTTTCCTTGGATATATGTGGAATTGTTTTAGGAAGTCCTTACTTGTATGATAGAAAAGCTATTTTATATAGGGAAAAAAACAAGTATCAGCTCGTTAAAGATGGAATTGAATATATTGTAAGAGCTCATAAACTCAATGATAATTATACTCTCATAAACTCAAGGCAAATGAAAAGAATTGTAAATTCATGCAAACAACTTTTACTGATGGTTGTAAAGGAAACAAAACCTGATAAAACCAATGTATTTGAGGGTTGTGGATGCTAAATAGCAAGATGATTTAGAAAAAGTTATTTCAGAATATGATATACTATTTCAAGAACCTAAAGGTTTGCCACCCAAAAAGGAAATAGTACATTATATTAATTTGCAGCAAGATGCTCCATTGCCTAACATCGGAAAGTATAGGTTTTCTGCTTTAGAGAATGAAAAAATCAAGATGCAGGTGTAGGAGCTACTCGAGAAAGGGTTCATAAGACCTAGTGCATCACCATGTGGATCTCCAATTGTCTTGGTGAGAAAGAAAGATGGCTCATGGAGAATGTGCATTGATTACTGAGCACTAAATAAGATAACGATCAAAAATCGTCATCCCCTTCCTCGCATAGATGATCTATTAGATCAGTTGAAAGAATTTGTTTGGTTTTCCAAGTTGGACTTGCATAGTGGCTACCATCAAGTCAGAGTTGCAGAGCAAGATGCATGGAAGACTACTTTCAAGACAAAGCAGGGATTGTATGAGTGGTTAGTTATGCCTTTTGGCTTAACTAATGCTCCTGCTACTTTCGTGAGAGATGAATGATGTACTCAAACCTTTATTCATGATTTTTTCATTATATATTTAGATGACATTCTTATATTTAGTAAAACATGGGAGGAACACTTGAATCATTTAAAGCAGACTCTAGATGTTTTGAAAAAAGAGAATCTTTATGTTAAGCTATCAAAATGTGAATTTGGCAAAAAATATTTGAATTATTTGGGTCATATTGTAGGGAGTGATGAATTGAAGATAGATCCCTCTAAGGTTGCATTCATTGTAAACTAGCCTAAACCCAAATCTGCCACCGAAGTTAGAAGCTTCCTAGGAGCAGCATAGTATTGGAGAAAGTTTATTTCTAACTTTTCCTTGATTACAACTCCCTTACATACTTTAACAGGATTGAACAAGGTGTTTTAGTGGGGAGGCAAACAGCATAAAGCCTTCGACACCTTAAAAGAAAAGATTAGTACAGCACTAGTACTAGCATTGCATGATCTTCAAAGACCATTTGAGATTGAAACCGATGCCAGTGACTATGCCATAGGAGCAGTGTTGATGCGGCATGGAAAACCCATATGTTATCATTCTAAGATATTTAATTCTATAGTAGTTAATTATCCCACATATGATAAGGAATTATATGCATTAGTACAGAGTGTGAAAAAGTGGAAACATTATCTAATGGGAAAAGAGATAGTTATACACACTGATCATCAACCACTTCAATATTTACACTCACAAACTAAGTTGCAGCAATCAAGACACTATAGGTGGATGGGTTTTCTACAAAAGTTTCATCTTGTCATCAGATATAAGAAGGGAATACACAATAAAGTTGCAGATATGTTGTCCATACCAATCATAAATGCATCCACTATACTTAAGCATAATTCAGTATTGCATGAAAGCTACATTGAATAGTATGCTCAAGATATAGATTTTAAAGATGTATATGCAACTTTAAGTCATGGCAAAGAAGTAGAAGAATTGGATTATCATGTTAAGGACCAACTCTTGTATCATTTTCGAAAGTTATGCATTCCACAAACTGAAAGAGTAAAGATATTTTGAGAAGCACACACTTCTCTAATATCAGGTCACTTTGGTGTAAGTAAAACAGTTGCACAACTGCAAAGATTTTGTTATTGGCCAAAAATGCATGAAACAGTTTCTAGATATGTAAGAGCATGTACCATGTGTGCTAAAAGCAAGCCCATCAATAGAAAACTAGTCTTGTACACTCCACTACCAGTTCTTTCTCATCCTTGCGAAAGTGTTTCCATGGACTTTGTTGGGGGACTGCTTAAATCTAGAAAAGGTCATGACTATATATATGTTATTATGGATAGGTTCAGTAAGATGTGTATTTTAATACCTTGTAACAAACATATTACAGCTGAAAAAATAGCAAAGTTGTTCTTTTAGCATGTATGGGTTCATTTTGGATTACCCACTTCCATTGTATCTTATCGATATTCCCGATTTGTTGGGAAACTTTGGTCGAGTCTATGGGAATTGATGGACACCAGACTAAAGAAGAGCACATCCTTTCATTGACAAACAGATGGCCAAACAGAAGTGGTCAACAGGACAGTGATCCAGTTGCTCAAGGGCTCTTGCAGCAAGCATCCCAAGCTTTGGGATGAACACCTATGTTATGTGCAGCATGCTTACAACCGAGCTAAACATTCTTCTACAGAAAAATCTCCTTTTGAGAGCTATTTTGGTTTCACACCAAGGTCTCCCTTGGATTTTGTCTTTGGTAAAGATATAGCGATTGATGGACACAGCGATGTGGACAAAGCAATCAAGTTCATTGAACAAATCCAAGAGATTCACTAGGCAGTATAGGAATAGTTGGAAAAGAGCCAAGCCAAGTACAAGGCAAGGCATGATAAGCATCGGATTGAGCATAGTTTCCAAGTTGGTGATCAAGTCTGGTTGTATATTAGCAAAGACAGAATACAAGGTGAAGGTAAGAAGCTGAAGCCAATAAGGTATGGATCTTTCAGGATACTTGAGAAAATTGGCAAAAATGTTTTTCTCCTTGATTTTCTAGCTTACATGCACATCTATTCCGTAGTTAATGCAGAAATCTTGAGACTGTTTGAACCTTCATTGATTGAAGATCCCGAAGAGCAGGGCCAATTGCCTTCTATTGATGATCTGTTGCCTGAATATCTTAATGAATTGCAGAAAGATACAGTTCTAGACAGGAAGGTAAGGACAATGTGCAGAGGGGATGTTTAGTACCTCAGGATTGGGATCAAAGGTTCAAAACCAAGCAATGCAAGATGGATAGAAATTAGGCAAGCGAGGAATTTATACCCTCACTTGATTGATGCTTAAAAAAAAACTTTTGTTGGTCCAAAAGCTTTTTCAGTGGGAAGGCCATGATCCGAATTGGATCCTAGAACACTCTTTAAGTTTTCATGAACTCTTAAAATTATGACAAAAAATAAAAATATTGTGAAGATTAAGCTATCAGAGGAATCCTCATGACAGTTGCAAATGGCGATCAGTGTGGATCAACGAGGGTCATCGATCTAGCGTGTAAACCGGCAGACCATGGTAACGTGGACTGGCACCAACCAGCAATTGCAGGGACAAATTTGGAGAAACAGAGGTAGTTTCTGATATCATAGGGCAAACCTCTTAATGAAGAGAATCTCTTAGCACCCTGACCCGAAATATTATGAAAAGCAGAAAAGTAATTAATTTGGTTCCGGCGGAGCGGAATTCCACAAAAACGACACGATATCACAAGGGCTTCGAGACAATAAGTGATTTCAACTGAGTCCCACCTTATGCCACATGGTGATTTCCATATGTCTAACAGAAGAGAGAGAAAACCACTCACATCGGATGGGTAACCATCGAGCTACTCAATCACCTGACAAAGAGTCAAAACCATAGGATTTGGGGGGCCCAGATCAATGGCAGAGATGCGTCCCAATGGATGACTAGATTTGACAAGGTTATAGAGCAAGATCACATGGGATTTGAATTCTGATATGGATGATGCGTTGGCAGAAGATTCGTACTTCACTGGCAATCTTGGATCAAACGAAAATAATGACCATTCAAATATTTTCAATGAACCTGACACACTCATCCATTACAGAATAGGTGGCCACCACCTTGTGAGGCGTTATACAGTGATGATTACGCCGAACAAAGGGATTCAGATGGACAGAGGTAGGGAAACCGGAAAGCCGGGGAGCGCAAACGAACGGTCAGAAAGCAGATTAGCATTAAAGCCACGAACTGACAAAGGAAGAAGCAGAGAGTTAGTTAGATGCAGAAAGCCAAAAGCAGAGAGAAGGAGCCAAGCTGACCTATAGAAGCAAAGGCAACATCGAGCGAGACAGAGACAGAGAGAGTCAGAGAGTCTATGTACTCCAGCGAATGCTTGAGAGGTTCAAGCGAGCTCCAATGTATATGCCTGTCATGTATGAGTCTCAGATTAGGCTCATACTACTATGACCAATAAAGGCCAAGTTTCAGTAAGTAGAGTTTGTGGACTCCAGAGACTTGGGGGATCCAAGTACAGTCTTGCTGATTCATATCTACTGTGTGAGACTCAAATTGAGCTCACTGTTGTAGAAACTCTACTTTTGAAAACATAATAGAGAGGCACCACTGAAGGCTAGACCAGGAGACATAGCCTAGGAGTATTGGGTGAACTCCTTATTAAACTTTTTGTATTTACAAGTTTGTCCGTTATGTTTTCTCTAACTGCTTCAATGTCTATGTATTTCACAATCTTATCGATTCGTTGCATAAAATAACATAGGCACATCCATGCACATGAGTCTGTAATACCTTGATTGTTTGTCTTAGATCAATTTTAGATCATGTGCACCCCCGGGCACATTACGTCTTGTATTACTGCCTTCGTGTAGCTCTAACCACAACACAACCCGTGTTGCTTTATCCAAGTATTCATTAATTAGGTTTTTTCCGCTAATTACTTAGAATATTTTCATACATAAACATTCAAACAAGTGTTTATCAAGTGCGTGCATGTAAATAAATAGATAACACTTAATGCATAAAATCAAAAATATAGATCCACTACTAGATGCACAATATTTTGAATCCAACTTATCTTTATTAATGATCTTTTCAAGTTCAGTTCAAATACAAACCAGACCCCACTCTGCACACTCAGCTGCAGGGGTCTGCGCACTTAGCTGCGAACTATACTAGGCCTTTGCGCACTCAACTGCATAGCCTCTTCCTACTACTATGACCCAATACTCTTCAGATACACTTCTATTCTCTAACCATGCCTTCGCATCTATCTACTCCCTTCCTTTTCCAAAAACTTTCTTTATGCTTACAGCCTCGCTCTATTTATACAATCCCATGGTCCGTGGACCATGGGTAGGCTAACATAACTTTACATTAAATTACATTATTTTAGGGCAGACAACCCTATGACTCATCCTAGACTTTCGTGCTCCGTTCTCATACTTCGCGGAGTATTTACATGATATTGACAAAAACTTGGGCTTTAAGCCCCAAAAACATGTTGTGGGGGGATCCGCTACCCAACAGGCCCCCAACACAATCATCGTGACTTGTCCCAAGTCACTCTGCTGGTGCGGCGATCTTTGCACGAATTCCATGCAACAGGTCTTGCACAACTCGGGTGTCTGCAACACATTGTTCTGCTGCCTGTTTTACTTGTTGCACACGTATCTCCGAACCTTCATGAGAAGGGTCACATTCCTGTCCAACTGCATAAAGTTCCTACATCTCTACTAGCTTCCCTTCAATGGTAGCAGTAATTGTGAAAGCGTCATCAATCCATGGTTGGATGTGTGCTTTAAGCATGGCTACATTTTGACATGCGACGCCTAATTGGTCCTTTAGTGCCCTTGCTTGTTGTAGTCTAGCGAGTCGTTGAGTAAGGACAATTGTCTACACGGTGCCTTGAACACTGTCATACTCTTGCTGCAACTCGTGCACCTCTGTCTCTAGGCACTGTAGATTCAAGTCTTCCAGTAGGTGCGTAAGTATGGTTAGTGCTTGCTCCAACATCACGATGCAACCCTGTGTCACCTGGTCAACTTTTTCCAACCCCATATAGATAGTGTGGGCACGTTTCTCTCTAACTTCTAGGGCATGGAGGGTTGTGCCTTCAATCGAAGCTTGGTGATCTGTAGGTTCAGCTCCAACTAAACCTTTGTCATTTCCTCCCTAGCCTCGTGGACTCCAGCTGCCAATCTATGGACCCATTCTACTGCTTGTAGTTCTGCCGGCACGAACAACTCTATGATGTTCCTGCATGCATCTTCTACTACCTACTCTAGTCTACAAGCCTACGCAACCAACTCATCACGCTGGAGGCTGAGCTGGTCCATGTTGATTTTCTGCTCATTCAGGACCTAGATCACATGACCTTCCCAGGCGCGGAGCTCTGCAATGACCCCATCCTGTAGTTGGTAAAAAATTTCACATGGAAGGGTAGCCAAGTTCAAGCCAATGCCTTTCATGCTGCTTATCGCAGCCCAGTCCCCTCACTTGCTACTGCTAGAGCACCTTCAAGCAATACGAAAGGGTTGTCCATATGGGCGCGTAGCATCTGTTCAGCCTCAACAGTTCCTGCTGCGACGTACTAAACCATTGTACCTATTTGGGGGGGGTTGTACCTGTGAGCCTTGTAACTATGCACTAAGCGCCCCCAACACATTATTCTACTCCATCCTCAGTTCCTAGAGTGTGTCCTTTATGACCTCACGAATTGTTTCACTCATGTCAAACAAATCACCTTATGTGAGCATGATTGGGTCAACGAATGTCTTTGTCACTTTTACCTTCTTCCTGGGATCTGTTTTCTCAGGGCCACGCGATCACTTAAGTTGGGTCGATGCGGAACCGGGGTCCATGTGTTCTTTTGTCTTGTCGACTTCCTCAGTCTGCTCCCCGATCAACATCTCCTGGCCCTCCTCTGGCTCGCTTGTATGTGTTCTTGTGGTTTATGTCGTCTGCCTCGCTGCTGCTGCATGAGTCGTCCTCTGCTACGCAGCTGATACTTGTTCCTAACGTCTTTTTTCAACCAGTTTCTCCATATTTCTTTGCTGGGCTGTGACCTTCTCCATTTCTACCAAGTCTGGGGCATACCACTCCGAAGGCCACGACTCCATTACTGCAAAGATCACATCGTTCGTTGCAATGAAAGGAAGCTTCACCCATTTCTGCACTGGATCCTTGCACACCCGGATATACAGGTTATGCATATCTGCCTTGAACTACACTCTACAAGCTATTATGAACCATAGGAGACAGCCGCAGCCTTCTGTTGATTTGCATTCGGATGCTCGCCTCCATAAACACCCAGAACACCTTCATCTCATGAATCCTCTTCATGTCTTTTGTAGCCTAGAGTGAGGCATACCTCACACTTGGGCAGATCACCCTCAATACTAGGGAACTGGCTGTCCTCTGGCAGCTCTCCTACAACCAACAGGATGGATAAGAGAAACCACGCATAGTGGAAGGTCTTACCCTGCTCCTGGGCCTCCCTACACTTCATCAAAAACTCCTCGCAGAGGAATTGTGCCCAGTTGAAGTGGACCCCCTCCCCACATTGCTCTGCCAGCATAATCAGAGACGTTGGCACTTCGTCACCTTGACATTTCCTCATCAACTTGTTGGCCAGGATCTGGGTGGCTATGCACACCCCTTTGTCTTTAATGCTTGTAATTTCATACCCCCGCTTTTTCTTCTCTAGTTTGTACTTGGTCTTCATCGCTTCTGCGAGGGCCAAGTCACTGCTTTTACCTACTATGGCCGTGGGGTCGTGTCCATTGAAAGGAAGGCGAGAAATTATGTGAATTAGGTCAGCCATGATGGGAATAGGCTCCTCCAGCTAGAGATACCCATCATGCACCAAGCACAATAGTTACCTGATGACGAAAATAGTGATGGGTGCATGGTGGTAGTGACGTATCCATCGCAGATGGAGTAACCTAGCCTTCTCCACATCGTGCAATCATTTCTGCTTCATTAACTTTTCCGTGGCTAGGTGTGGAAACTTCTCCCCATCTGCAACGTCCCAATCTTTGAACTTCATGGTTGGTATTCATCCCAAAGGTGGACCTTCAAACGTTATACCGTTGGGGAGGAGTGGGGTTTGGAGCGCACTCTTCATGGCCTCCAGGTCTTTCGGTATCTTGGCGTTCCCTTTCCACGAGGGGACGTACGTAAGTAACTTTGTTGCGGAATGCTTTGGTGAGACATCCTCTGCCCCCTCGTCTTGCGCCTCAATTTTAGCAATTAGAGCTTGTAGGTCTTCCTCCTCCTCGTCTGCTTCAACGGTGATGACTTTTTCCTTTTCTATTACTGACAATTTGCCGAACTGTGGGTTTCTTGGGGATGCACGGACTCGGCCCATAGTCTACTTCTCTTTTTATGGCCGCAGCATTTGTGGTGATTTTGGAACTTGTAGCACAACTACCACCTCTCCAGTCTCCTCATGGGCCATGTGCATCTCCACAGTAACTTCAGCAAATCGCACTCTTGTTCTAGCAACTATCATTGTATCTACACTTGAAGGTGGTAAGAATACTCGACGCTCAATACTCTGTAATCACTCAATTCTCAAACAACCGAATGTTGTCTCGTGGCTAGCCCTAGTGGTTTTATAACATTTTTTCAATTTGAATTTGACCCTTCCCCCCACTTCTGAGTCATTAATGCCGTCTTGGCAGCAGATTGTCTCAAATCTAGCTCTTAATTCATATCTTAATTGTCTGCCACCTACTCCTTTTGGCCTTAACTTGGGCATCTTGTTGTAAACAATGACATCAATAGTCAATTTCCAACCTATGTGCATGGTAGTACAACACCCTTTACGTGGTTGCAACCCTCGTGACATATTGATCCAGCGTGCAACCTCCTCGTCGCGCAGCTCCCCAACAAACTCTTTTATAGTCTCGCGCTCTCTTTCAACTGCTTGGAGCATTGAGACTGTGCTCGCTACAGATAGTCAGGTGGTCACACCACCTGTACAAGGCTTCAACTCACTTTCCAGCCAAGCCCACAGGCACTCCTCAATTACCCTCACGACAGTCAACGTCATGCATTCTTCCTTATGTAGTACACTCCCTTGGTTATGTTGTATGGTAAGGTGCGGTTGCAACCATGGTAGAAGAGCCGCAAATTCTTAGCGGAAATCATCTAATGCAATAGTATGGCTGCCCATATCTTGTCTTGTCATTCTTACTTTCTCGGTGCAACACGTTTGTGTGATTTTGATTTCTAGTTTATTGATTTTTGCATCCATTAACATGCTTTTCTCCCTCAACCATACCCGATCTTCTTCGAGTCTGCGAAGTTTAAGGTCCCCTTGCTGAATGGCTTCCTATAACTGCATAATTTCTTCATCCGAGTCCTCACATATTGTCCCAACTATGGGAGCTATTGCATGAAGATTCCTTCCTTCCAAAACTATGGTCTCGGCACTACTCTTCAGCTTCAAAATCATCTTTGCACTCGAGTTTTGGTACATGGCCTTAGAGGCCCATCGGACCATTGGTATGCGCAGGTACCAATCACATCATCGCACCTGATGGACTCTATTCAGGATCCCACATACATTTTGGAATGCTTTTGCGTGGAATGTTTGTGGTGTGTGTCACCTTTCCTGTCACTACGTCGCATTCTGATTTTCGATCCTGAGTTCGGGTTGTGCATGTGCGCATGTCTATACCCATCGAGACAAGTGGGCACACAAGCTGCTCCACCCTGGTTGACCGACTCTTGTGTGAGGATGGGGGCTTGCAAACCGTACACGTATCATCCTTCTACATCCATGCTAGTCCTCAAACTTGCCTTGATGTGTACTCCACCATCATGTGGGTGTTGCGTGATGTGCCCATTTCAACACATCAACCTACTATTGTTTTGGTATTGTGCTTTCAAATTTTCTCAAGAATTCATCCACCACTATCAATCCATCATATTTCGGCAGCTCTCGGGCCTCTTTTTTCACGCAATGAAGTGATCTAATCATCATGTTGCATTTCAGTGTTGTCACCTCGTGTAGCCAATTCTGCCAATGCTCTACTTCCTCATTTGAATCTAAAGTGCAAGAGCTTTTGCGCTCCCATGAGATTCTCCCATCTACAATCGGATTTACCCAATCATGCTCTTATGCAGTTATCTTGTAAATAAAATCGAGCTCATCATCACTTTCTTCATCGCGCACTGCTTCAATGTAGTGCGCTCCTTTGGTTGGGTCCAGTGGGACTACTACACGTAGTGCCCTCTTCTCGAATATCATATTCCACTTCTTCAGGTTGATGACTTCATTCATATCAGTGGCCCAGTCTATTCCTAACAACGCGGGATAGGGATTGTTGTCGTTGACAATCTCTATTACTTCAAAATCTGTCTGTGTGCTTGCGCCTTCCATATCAACTATTACTCCTTGCAACCTTCCCATGGGAAAATTATTTTGTTGGTTCACCATTCGTAGTTTAAGAGGGGACCATTGTAATGCAAGCCTGCCCATGCATTCCCATGTTTTCTTCGGTAACACATTCGCGTCCGAACCCAAATCTAGGATTACCTGATCCAATTCATACTCACTAATCTGCGCAGTCAATCTCATTTCCCTTTAGGTGTGCAATGCATGCTTCCCTAATTTATGGACTAGTGTGGTTCTCCTGAACCCGTGCACCTAGTGATCAGCTCCTATCGTCCCTTAACTGCCTTGTTGTCATGCAGTTGTTTCATGCATGTCTCCAGAAAGGTAGTAAGAATTGAAGGATCCATTTCTGGCTCTAGTTGATCCTTACTACCTAAAGTGGAGGCCTCCGTGAAGCTCTTCTTAGCTTCCATGAATGTCTCCTTTGTGCGTTCTAAGTCAAACTCAAGTTTCCTTGTAGGAGCCTTTCGAACCCATGTATCTTCCTCTGGCTACTTCCCCTTATTTTCTCCTATGGTCGCACTACTTCTAAGCATCATGTCTACATTCAGGTCTTCTTCGCGTGGTTTAGACCTCATCATTTGTATACTCTGAGTCGGAGGAGGCTAGAATACCCCTTTTTCCCACATTTTTTTGATCAACATATGACAATCTATTGTTTCATTATCAAACTGAGAACAATACGAATATGAGATCCTCATTGGGTTGGTGC
This sequence comes from Pinus taeda, assembly GCA_000404065.3. Taxonomy (NCBI): domain Eukaryota; kingdom Viridiplantae; phylum Streptophyta; class Pinopsida; order Pinales; family Pinaceae; genus Pinus; species Pinus taeda. The sequence goes on along the minus strand of APFE031220933.1, from coordinate 347,030 downwards.
AATCATGGACATAGTGCCTTGGTCCTCCGCAATTGTAAAAAATTAACTGTCCGCGACTCCTTCCTGGTCCCATTTCTCCTCGTCCTCGATCTCGCCCCTGAAACCCAGCACGCGCCATCCCCGTAGCTGGGTTGAGGGCTCATATTTATGTCTACATCATATAGGCCAGGGTCTGATCCATCATTAGCTCATAGCTGCGACAAGTGCGCTCATCGTGGCCTACTGACCTATAGAAATTACAAAACAACTGTTGGGGAGTCATGTATACTTCTGCAACAAATGACAATTATCCGTTATGTGTTTCCCTCCTATCTGACAGATTTCACACCATAACGCGGGTGTTGCACTCAACCCTACCTATGCCTCTGGTCTCAATGGCATTTGCCCTCCTCCTGCCAAGTAGTTTGCAAACACTACACAGTAATCCCTATCATGGCCCTAGCCTTTGCATTTTATCCACCATACCTCCTCATGCGCCTCTGGCCATGATGCCCTATCATACTTCAAACTTTTCATTTCTAGGCATAGATTCTGTAGTTGCGCATGGATTTGTTGAACTCCCAACCGAGGGTCTTGTATCAGGGTCTCATGCAACCTCATAGCCATTTCCAACACTTCGGCCTGGGTGGAAAGTTTATGTTGTGACAGCGCCATCCTCAAGTGCGGTGACAGAGATGCCACAAACCATGTGCGATGTTGTGCATTCGTTAGCGTCATATTGGCCTCCCAGACCATACTCTTCATTATTTGGTCTAGATCCTAGGGGGTCTCATCTAGAAGCATCACGATCTCTTTAAACCCGATGATTGATTGTGTTTCTGACTTTGGCCTACTAAATTCCTTGTTTAGCACAATCTGGATTTCCGCTATTCCTGTGTTTGGGTGGTCGTTAGAGTTCTTTATATACCATGTCAACGCGCGATCCTACAGCGTGCTCACCAATGTAGCCATCTTAATATTGTCATCTATGACACCTTGTGCTTCCCATACTGCTCTTACCACGAACCTGAATTTGTCCGGATCTTCATTCCCTACCCCTTTGAATACTGGTAGCTTGATAGCGTTCTCCATATTGAACTGTGGAGGTGGTGGAGGTGGAGTGGGTGGATATGGAGGTGAGGGAGGTAAATTTGGAGCTAAAGCGGGTGGTGGCATGGGTGGAGGTGGTAACTACGGAATACGTTGTCTTATCAAACTGACCGCGCTTCTCGGAGAGACCTTAGTGAGCTCTTCCTTGCTCTCTCGCGAAGGTGAAATTAAGGGACTATTTCCTAATTCTTCGCTGCTTTTGTAGATCTTTCCGCTCTGCACTATCCCAAACATTAATGTATTCTCATGACCCTATTTTCACACAATAACATCTTAATCCAAGTATTTAAAGACTTAATATACTTACCTCACAGTCCTTTGAGAAAGTTTCATTCTGATTTGATGTAGCTCACGGTCGTGTCTACCGCAAACTCAGTGATAAATCCCCCTATTATCCGGTCAAACCAATGGTCCACAACTCATGCAATCTTATCTTCTAATGCTTCTAATCTGTGCACTAATTCTAGAGTCCACACTATTGGTTTGTCAAGCTTACACCTTCCATGGCTATCGGATAACCTCGTGATCCACTCATACAGTTCATAAGGAAAGGATGCAAAGAAAATCTCGTGGATTTCCATATACACATAGCGATCCAGCCACTTTTTCTAAAATACTTGTGGAGTTCTGTTTTCCTATGTTGCGAACTCGTGAACCTTCTTGTCCAACCACTCTTCAATTTCCTTCTTTGTTGGGTTCCAATGGCACGACATCAAACATCCCTTAGGCAGATCCTGGTCCCAGCAACAGAACCATTTGTTGGCTTAGCGGGGCCTAACCCAGGTTCATAAGTGATTTAGCCAAGCAAATCCTGGTACTACTGGCCATTTTGGCAACAGTCTGTGGAGCACGGACTGAGGTCTCACCCGAAGTAGTATGAAGGGTGCTGGAACTAGGTTTCCGCACCCTGTGGATTTCTGATATGCAGTGATAGGGACGCGATCCAACTTTAGCGCATACAGGCTATGCGCACCTGTGGGCTCATTACGTCCTGCGTTACTGCCTTCGCGTAGCTCTAACCATAGCGTGACCCGTGTTGCTTCATACAAGTCTTCCTTAATTAGGTTTTGTGCACTAATTACTTAGAATATTTTCATACATAAACATTCAGACAAGTGTTTATCAAGTGTGTGCATGTAAATAAAGAGATAACACTTAATGAATAATATCAAAAATATAGTTCGATGACCAGATACACAATATTTCGAGTCCAACTTATCTTTATTAATGATCTTTTCAATTTCATTTCAAGTACAGACCCGACCTGGCCCTGCACACTCGGCTACAGGGGTCCACGCCTATTATAGATCTGGACTGAAAATACATGATAATAGAAATAAACCCAGATATAATAAGATAGAAATAGATAGAAATTCTTTTTTATTGATATCAAACCCTTAAGGTAGGGCAACACCATACATTCACTCCTTAAGGAAGGAGAACACTCGACAAGCCATATGCTTGTTCATACAATAATCCTTCACATCTCTCAATGGGGAGTCTCTAGCCTCTATATAGGCCTCATACATACAATACCATGGGTGTTATAGGAAAATTTGGGCACATCAATATCGACTTCAAAATCCATATTATTAGGGTCCATCAACCCTTAATTCAGTTGTTTTCATTCCCTAATGAGGTCAACCTACACCATTCTTGCCTCCTAAGAGTTTCCATGTCACCATTCATCCAAAAAGTGCCCCTAGAGAGATCAGCGCAAGTGGCCCTTTATCAGGTTGCAATGCATTGCAGAAACTACACTGTCTGGGTGCTATCCATCACACCTAGCCTTTGTTCCGCATGCAATGAGCGAGATTCATCAAATTTTTGAAATGAATCCGTTGGATTCCTCATCCAATGGATCCTTCTGGAAGTTTCCAGATGGATTGGGCTCGCTTTCAGATGGGGAAGGAGATGAATGAACCTTAATACATTATCCCTTCCTCCATGGAACCACTTCCTAATTTTGGTAAAGCATTCATGAGGGCCATTAATGGCTTAACCTCCTCCATTCAGCTATAAATGGACCAAGCATTCAAGGGCTCGGGGAGGTTGGAACTTCTTGATTTAAGGAAATGTTGTTTGAGTGAGAATTGAAAGAGAGTAATGTTATCATGTCAAATTGTTGCTTCATGAGGAGAGAAGGGTTTGAAACTGGAAGGATGACACTAAATCGAACATGGCTTCAAGGGTTGTAATCTTTCCTTTATGAATAAAGAGTTTTATGCTTTTTCCCATTCATGTGTTCATATGATGTTTATTATACTTTCAATTCTATAATATGTTTAGTTAATAGATCGGTATGATGCTTTAATGGTTTTTTGTCTTAGCTTGTGAGCAAGTACCTTCCAAGTGAGTTAAGTACGGAAGGGAGTGGTGAAAATGGTCAAAGGGAAGAGGGATCGAGCAAGAGATACAAGTTGGTTCTTTTGTTCCTCTTTCTTTTATTTCTTAGCTATAGGAAAAGCAATGGAATTACTTTAATTGTTGTTCTAGACTAGCTACTAGGTCGAGGGGTTAGTCATTTGAAGAAACACTAAATTTGCCCATAACAAAATGGCGACTCCATTGGGGAAGAGATCCTATCCCTTTTAGTAGCTTATCGCCTCCTTATACACCTTGGACATACTTTACTTGTTGTAATTCAGCTTTTTCCATTGAATTTTGGTCAAAATTTGAGGTTAGATGACTCTTGAGTGGCCTCACAGGAATCAATGCAGGCTAGCCTTAGAGACAGTGAGATGCATCTCACTTCGGCCTTCTTTTACCTGCGTTAATTAACAAAGGAATATTTTAATCAGTGCAGTTTTACCCTCTTCGGCTGATCCAGGTGGATGTTGGTGGCCACCCACCTATCCCATTTGGACCCCTGCAACTGTCTCTTTCAGCTTTTTCAGTTTCCTAAATTGTAGCACAATTTACTATTTTTAGTAGTTTTTCGGGTCCTGAACTTCTGGAGCCATTTTGAGGCCCTAAACGACGTTTTTTGGGAAATCTGGGGGCAAAATGGGTCCATGGACCAATGTTTCCCTTCCCAAAGTGGTAGTTCTCTGATAGATCTTTCTAACGAGCTATCATAAGCGTCAAACGGAGATCGTATGCCAAAGTTACGACCCCGGGAAATTGATGTACCAATTTACCCAAAACGGGGCCCACAATTTGGCGTTTCATCTTCTAAAGGGTCGGTTTTGGAATGTGAAGGGTTTTCCATTGTTTCTCAATAATAAATAGGCCTTCGAGCCTCATTGTAACAGAAGTTCGGAACAGTTCAGAGACATGTAGCCGCACAGCTCTTCTCAAAGATAAGCTACCATTGTCCTAGCTGGTTTATTTCCAATTCTGGTTGTAATCATATTTTAGTATTTTCCATTAATGAAATGAAGTATTATTTCTGCTACATCTCTTTATTTATGGTTATCGCATCTCTGTATTTATGGTTATCTCTGTAATCTATTACGTTCCTGTTTAAATCCGGATCAAAGGAAATCTTAGATTTTGTAGAAACAAATCATTTGGGTCAAATCAAAATTTCTTCAACCGAAAAAACACGAAAGTGGTTTGGGTAAATGGAAAGAAATATGAGGGAATTTTAAGGCGTATGCTTGCTTGCCTTAAATGGGGACAAATGAGAAGAAAACTGATCCAGAGAAATAAAATAAATAAGAGAAACAAAAATAAAGAAGAATCAATCATTTACAGTCCCACATCTACACCTCTTACTTGGCCATCAGATCTGTATGTCCAAGAACTGATGAAGGCCAGGACAAGGGTGGAGATTTTGGAAGCGAGGGAACAGGAAAGGGACCGCAAAATTTCAAAGATCACAGTTGTAAAGCAATGTCTAATGGAAGGTAATAGAATTTTAAAAGAACAAATAATAATGTTACAAGAGGCTTTAAAGACAGGAAAATAAGAATGCCAAAGCATGAAGATAGTGTGGCAAATCATGAAAGAACTAATAACAAGAAATAGGGATGTGATAATTTCTAAAAGAACTCAAGTAGATACACACTTATCTTAGCAAACAGACATTTCCAAAGAGAAGGCAAAAAGGAATTGTCAGAAAGATAGTCTGAAAGAAATAAAAGCTAGAGCTGAAGATGCTAAAGGTTACATAAGGACGGAGGAAGAAGAATATGCAAGTTCTTGTATAGCACAGGAAATAGAACACAAAGAAAGACATGACAGGAAAACAAACTTTATTATCTGCGAAATAATAAATTATGGGAAGAATGAAAGTACTCTCAATTTGACAAGAGACTTTCTAGAAGAGAAACTACATTGGAAAAGGAAAATTTTCCAAGTAAGAAGGGTTAGGAGGATATGTGAAGAGAGGCCTCGACCCATAAAAGTCATGATGGCAAGCGTACAAGACAAACACCAACTATTGGGCAAAAATAAACTCTTGAAAGTCTCACACTTCTTCCTCGATGAAGATTTAACCAAAAAACAAGAAGAGGAGAGAAGGGATGAAGTGGAGAAAATTAGAACAACAGGAAATGAAGTGAAAAGGGCATGGTTGTAGAATGGTAAAGTCGTTATTGCAGTGTTTGGGCCTTCAGGAAAAATAAGGCAGCAAGGTGGCAGTAAAGAAAAAACAAAGAATTCAATAATAGGGATGAAAATAACAAGAGAAGCATTGACGAAAAGGGGTGAAGACCCAGATTTGAGTCTTATGTGCCAAACTGCGTAGGAGTCAAATTCTACCCAGGTCCACCTAAGTTTAGTTTGTTGGAATTGTAGAGGTTACCCTTGAGGAGGGCACTTGGGTTAGGGCCTATTGTGGAAGGTAGAGACATAATTTGTCTCACTGAAACTCATGAGCATGATGGTTGCAAAACTCTTGCGTTTGACGGTTATTTGAAGTTGGCAGTTTGGAACAAGGTAGTAGAAAATGGCAAAAGGCATGGGGGAATACTAGTTTTAGTGAAAGAAAGGAAGGTTGTCACATTTAGTTAATTAAATAAGAGGCAAATAAACAATATTTATGGTTGAAAATATCATAGAATAAGAATCACATAAGGATTGCAACATGTTATTTTTCCGCTCAAGTCTCAAAAACTTACAAAAATAAGGGGCTTGACAGCAAAGGTCCGTATGCAGCTTTAAAACAAGATATTTTCATGTACTCTCAGCAAGGAGAAGTTCATTTAGTGGGAGATTTCAATGTTAGAACAACAAATAATCAAGATAGCATTCTTTGTTGCAAAGAGGATAACAATCCTATTTGGCTCACTAAAGAGGAGAATCCCCAATGGGTGAGGTGTTCAGAAGATGGAAAATTTAGCAATCATTTTGGAGAGGAGTTGCTTACACTATGTGGGGATTTCAACTTAATTATTTTCAATCGTTTAGATAGATGGAAAAGGTCTGGGAACTTCACTTGTAACACATACAATGGGGCAAGTGTCGTTGACTATGTGATTTGTTCACAAATCTTGATAGAAAAGATAGATGAAGTTAGTATTGGAGAGCATATTTGGGACTTCAAATCAAACATTAACCTAATTTATATAAGGTTATCATGGTTAGAAGAAAGGCAACATAGGAGGAAAACTCAATGCTCTCGACAATCACTATCCAACGGAAAAATTATTCTAACACAAGAAAATTGTACTATCTTCAAGACAATGTTAGAGAGATTAATTCAGAAGGAGAAAAATGGTTTCAAAACCTTCAACGGTCATGAGTTAACAAATATAATTCAAAGTGCACTTGAGAATTGAAAAAGATCAAAAAATAGGAAATCAAAATCAAATTGTTTTCTTGTAAATTCTTGGTTTGAGGAGGAATGAAAAATGGCAAGGAGAGCCTTGAAAAAGGCAGGAAAGGAGAAGATGAATGTAAATTTATATAAGTAGATACTAGAAAGGAAAAAATATGATTTCATGAAAACAAGGAGAGAAGACTTTATATAATTAAGAAAGAATAATCCAAAGCTTTTCTTGCAGGAACTTCAACCAAGGAAGAAGCATATTGAAAATAATATTCCAACCAATCAATGGTTTGAATATGCAAGGCAACTCTATGAGAAATAATTTGAGGCAAGCTCCCCCCCGTAGAATAAACACAAATTCAAAGCTCTTCACATTACAAGAGGTGGAGAATGGAATTAAGAAGTTGAAAACTAGAAAGGCGAAGCACTTGGTTGAACTTCAAGCAAAGTATCTAAAATGGGGAATGAATGCTCTTGCATTGTACATCAGGGAAATATTCAACAACATCATTCAGCAAGGTTCCCAAGGGACTGGACAAGTAGCCTAGCAATACCCCTTTTTAAAAGTGAAGACATTAATAATCCATCCAACTATAGAATAATTATGATCAATCCTTTGTTTGCAAAGCTTTTCGACAGCATGGTATAATAAAAAAATAGTAAGTGGGCAGAAGTAAAAGCAAAGAGGCTAAGAGGACAAGTGAGTTTTAGGCCGAAACATTCTACAGTGGGTCATGGTATCACGTTGAGACACATTATTGAAAAGGTTTGGGAGGACAAAAAAGAAGTATTTTTCTGCTTTGTTGACTTCAAAAAAGCATTTGACACAGTCCCTAGGGATAAGTTGTGGCGTAGAATGGAAGATCTTGAAATTCCTATGCATAATAGAGCCATTGTCCATAGACTTTATGAAGAAGTGAAAGTCAAAATTAGAACCACAACAGGTATTTCAGAAGGCTTTAGAAGTGACATTAGAGTCAAGCAATGTTTCCCTCTATCCCCTACTCTTTTTAGTCTATATATTGATAAATTGTAAGAGTGGCTAAATCTGCAAGGTGGAGATGGTGTTCGGTTAGTGGAGTTTGTGATAAATCTTCTTTTATATGTTGATGATATTGTATTGATTTCTAAATCGACCCATGGATTAGAAATCCACTTATATGCCCTTGAGCATTTTTGTAGAGCAGTGGGGATGCAAGTCAATACTAGCAAGACCAAAATAATGATTTTTTCTAATAAAAGGAAGTAGAGGCAACATACTTTCTTCTTTGAATACAACATTCTTGAAGAACTAAATGAGTACAAGTACCTTGGGATTGATTTCAACAACAAAATCAATTGGGAGGACTGCAGAAATAAGAGAATTTTAGTAGGGTGGAAATCATTATATGCTCTTCAAAATAGATGTAGAGAGGCAAAGTTATGGGAATGGAAAATGATTAAAGTGATTTTTGGTCTCCTAGTTTGTCCAGTGATGTTATGTGCGTGTGAATTGTGGGCTAGCAGCACTCCCGTCTCAAAATGGAAACACATTGAGAAAATAAAAAAATGCTTGATCATGAGAAATTTCAAAATAAATAGTTCAGTACCTTATGAGATAATGTTGAGTGAAACAAGAGCAACTCCCATTGAAGAAATTTCTATGGTGTGGCTCATAAGATATCTTAAAAGAATTGAGCAAATGAGAGTAGGTAGATGGCCTAATGTTATCTTCAATGAAGGCATTAATGAAAGAAATAAAACATGGATGAAATAAAACTACACATGGATGCAAAAATGAAATATCTACCTCAATGCATGTCCCACAAATAGAAAGGAGCTAAAGGATTTTGTTATGGAGTATTTTCATAAAAAGGTAAGGGAAAATCAATGGGTAGAAAGAAGAAATATTACATTGAGGAATTCAAGCCTACGTGTGATCTACAACAAAAATAGTTCATTGGAGCTAACATTTCGTGGAGGTCAAAGGTTCCTATTGTTCAATTAAGGACCAACTTACATCAACTTCAGTGTGAAGCAAGATGGTGGAAAAGACCTAAAGAAGCTTGGGAAGAAAGGGTGTGTACATTTTGCACGTCTAGGGCTGTGGAATAGGAAAAACATTTCATTTTAGAATGTGATGCATTCAAAGACATCATAGAAAGTTATGAGAACATGTTAGCATCAGTTTCTTGGCATTGTGTTTTTAGCAAGGGGATTGTTGGTAGGTTGGGTCAGCTAATCATCAATTTGAATGGGAAAAGGAAAAGGATCGAAATGCAAAAAACAAAAAACAACGAACTAATGGTCTCATAGACTATTTCTAGTCTCATGGACCTTAAAATATCATTTCATTATAGATCTATCAATGTATACCAACACACTTATTTAAATAAATGTGGTTTTGATAGTATATAAAGTAAAGTGAAAATAACACTTGGTAATACTTTCCAAAATAAAAAAAAACTAAATCAATTAAGTTTTAAAATTATTAATTTCATCTATCCAATTATAAAATAAAAAATATTCTAAATTTCTTCCATTTAAGCCAGTTGCACAATATTAAATATATAATAACGAAACACTTATTGATGTAATTTAGCGAGATTCTATAATTAAACAAGGCTGCATAGCTAGCGTTCCCTACCGCATAGTTTAATTATTGTACTAATTAGCAGATTTGAGCAAGAGTTAAATTCATTGATTTGTTTAAGTATGGTTAAATTGGAGTCAAAAACATTGAAAGAAGTGAGCCAATGACTCTTATGTTTAGAGCATAAAAGGTATTTAACTCAAATTTGAAATTTAAAAAACAAATATGTCTAAGCATTTTACAGTTTGCATATTAGAGACTAATATAATTTGCTAAGGTTCTTAAATTTTAAGATAAATTTAAATCTTTAAAATTGTTGTTAAACCTTATATCTCTCTCTCTCTCTCTCTCTCTCTCTCTATATATATCTATATATATATATATATATATATATATAAATAAAATGAAAAATAATGTTTCACTCCAATATTAATGTTGATTTTCTTATCTTTAATTTAATATTTTACTTAAAATTATAAAAAACATGGAAAATGAAATTATAAAGATTGAAATATTATTATTTATAGGAAACTTAAATCCATTACAATTTCATATTTCTTAAACACTTATAAAAATTAAAAATATATAGATTTTGTGATTTAAAAACAAAATGTAAAATACCTATTTTTATTAGACATACACACCAGATAAAAGTAAAATATAAAAATATATTTTTTTTAGTTAAACATAATTCTTTTGTTAGTTAAATGATGTATTGTTAATTTATATTAATTTTTTAATTAATATAATTTATTTTAATTGTAATTTATTGATAATGTTTCAGTTACATAGGTTATTATATTTTGTGATATTTTTTTAATAAAAAAATCATAATAATAGAAAAAGCAACTAATGAAGCAGGTTGCGGAGAGAGACTAAATTTCATTTATCTAATGAAGCAAGAAAAGTAATGCATGCATGGAGTAAATTGAGATATTTGATTAAAGAGAAACGTGGGTCGTATGGTAATTCTATCAACAATTCTAGATAATAGAAGAACATGGGCTACGTGCAAATCATACCAACAAATTGAACATCCCTTCTTAGTTAACAACGAGATAATTTATCTAAACTAATTATTATTGGACAACTATTACCTACGCTAAAATCTAGGCTTAACAATGAGATAATTTATCTAGACTAACTATTATTGGACAACTATTATCTACGCCACGTATTATCAGCATTGTATGAAACCCATGTAAAAAAGTATAGCCAACGGGTGGTTTCAATGTAGATCCTGAAAACTTTAACATGTAGAACATATGAAGTGGGATCCAAGAAAAGCAGAGATTAAATAATGTTTCGAAGAAAAAATTAGAGATTTTTCTAAAACAGTAAAGAATTTCAATTCTAAAAAATTGAAATAGCAATACATGTACTTCAGATCTCCATGAAATTTTATTTTACGCTAACAATGGAAGACTAACCTTAAAAATTCATATGACCCAGAAATAACAAAGGCAGTCTTTGAGTCTACACTCGCGATCCTGGTGCTTGTTCCCACAATCAAAGCAGAGTATGTAATGAAATAATTATACCAACATATTTCTAATCAAAGAACTATGTTTGATAAGGAATTACAGTGGCACAATGACAAATAGATTTTGAACCAAGGGTTATGAATATTTGGAATGCATTAAACTCAACCATCAATCACTGTAAGGATCAATGGTAATCCAACGATAAAACTTGCTAACTGTTGTATGAGTGTCATAAGTGTTTAAACAGAGTGTGGCAGAGTTAATCTGGGTAGAAATGTGAAGTCCATCATAAGCGAACAAGTGCAGAGGGAGCCGTCGGATCATTTAGATTGACAGATATAAGTGGCGAAAGAAGAATGGTGGAGGAATAGACTGCGGGGGATAGGAGTGTACATATGTCTTAATCATGGTTGAACGGCCGCAATCGATCTTAGCCATCAATCGCAAATTCAAGCTTTTGGGTTACAGTCAACTATGGGGGTTGAGCTATTTAGTATCTGACGTGGTAGTTAAAGGGTTGCAGATTGTAGGATTTGATGGCCTTCGTTATCCAATGGATATCGGGCCATAAAGAGGTTGGGCTTTAACTTCAAAGCGGGCTTGAACTTTTATAAACTAAGGTTTATGAACCTTATTGGCTCCATGATGGCGGTTAAACATCGCGCAAGTGGTCCATGCGATATCGTTGTTGATCATCGGATCAAGTGTGCCCTGATCAAACGATGGAGGATTATTGTTCGGTTGTTGTTCAATTGCTATTCAGTTGTTGTTCAATTATTGTTCGGTTGTTGTTCAATTGCTATTCAGTTGTTGTTCAGTTGTTGCTCAATTGTTGTTCAATTTTTGTTCGGTTGTTGTTCAATTGTTGTTCAATTGTTGTTTGGTTGTTGTTCAATTGTTGTTCACTTGTTGTTCAATTGTTGTTCAGTTTCTGTTCAATTGTTGTTCAATTGTTGTTCAATTGCTATTCAGTTACTGTTCAATTGTTGTTCAGTTGCTGCTCAATTGACGGATTCGAAAGGAGCAGACCCCAGAAGTGTATTGATGCGAGTTTATTTTATTTGGAGTCTAGTTTTGTGCATCCAGGTAGAACCAACGTTTGTTGGCAGATGATGTGTAGAAACACTGTTTGGTGATTGGTCAGGTTTTTTTGTTTAAAATCCACCAATGTAAATGCTTCTGATTTGTATAGGTGGGCGATAACCCATAGGTTCATGGTAAGGTGATTATGAAAACGAGGGAATTTTCCTTTAGGCAGTTTTTCCTACATGAAAGTGGTATCATAGTAGGGAAAGGTTTCCTGTGAGTAGAAAGAAGATTTTGTGTGAAAAAGAAGGAGGTAAAGTTATGTGAAGATTGGTGATTTGTGATCTTTATGTTGTTATGCAGGTAGTAGCATAAGAAGGTGAGAAAACTTGCAGTAGCTTAGAGCATGGAGTGCTCATATGGTTCCACAGAGGAGAGAATCAGAGAGATGTCGAAAGACTAAGACAGGAGGGAAGCTTGGTGAGGTATCATGTAGCAAAGAAGATTTTTACTATAGATGTTTTGTTGCAGCTCATGGATATATCATGAAAGCAGCTCCACTGATGAAGTGGGTAGAATTGTTATGGGATGAAGGAGAAGCATATGACTAGGAGGTCATAAAATTTTGTGTCTCGAGAGTCTGATGTAGGAGAATTCAACCACGCTTAATCAAAAGTCAATGTCAAAGCTATGGAGGAGGAGATGTGGACAACCATGTAAACTGGGAGCAAATTTCTTTTAAAAATGAGCTAATTTGATGGAATTGATAAGTCTCGAGAAGACTTAATTTAATGTAATTATCTGCCATGTATGTGTGTTGAGAGATTTAGGTGATTTGTGAGAGGAAATCGTGGATCGGTTGTTGTGCAATTGTTGTTCAGTTGCTATTCAGTTGTTGTTCAATCGTTGTTCAATTGTTGTTCAACTGTTGTTCAGTTGGTGTTCAGTTGTTGTTCAATTGCTATTCAGTTGTTGTTCAATTGTTGTTCAGTTGTTGTTCAATTGTTGTTCGGTTGTTTTTCAATTGTTGTTTAGTTGCTATTCAATTTTCGTTTAGTTATTGTTCAATTATTGTTCGGTCGCTGTTCAATTGACGGATTGGAAAGGAGCGGACCCAAGAAGTGTATGGATGCAAGTTTATTTTATTTGGAGTTCAGTTTTGTGCATCTAGGTGGGACCGATGTTCGTTGGTGGATTATGTGTAGAAATGTTGTTTGGTGATTGGTCGGGTTTTTTTGTTTGGACATGTTTTATGTTCCTCAATCGATCATCAGTGAAAAACAAGAATCGACTTCCAAGTAGGGAAACCTCATCAATTAAAACCAGTCTCAATTCCTCGTAAAGTTTTCCGAGTGCATCCAATGTTTCATTGCTAAGTGGTGCAGGGGTAGACTTTTTAAAAGACATAAGTAGTGCAGAGTGGACTATTGTACCACCTACATTATATGCAACTTTTCCTGTGTATGCTAGTATCAAACCCTTTGGTTTCAAAGGATTAGTTGAATGATGTGCACCATAAAGTTGCATAAGAATTTGAAAGATTATTTTTGCTGTGAATGTTTTTCCAGTTCCAACTCCTCCAGTCAAGAATAAATATAGTGCCTTGTACATGTCCATACACATTTTCATTGCAATGTCTTTGGTAATTGCTTGTTGTTCTCTATTGAGCTTTCTTCTTAATCTATGATATTCTTCATTTTGAGGAGAAATGAATGCTCTGATAACTAGAATCCAATATTTAGTTTTCTTTTTCTTTCATGATGATGGGAATGTTGTAAATCTATTTCCAAGTCATATTTTTGGCTAATTTGTTTAGTGGTTCATTGCTTTTTCATTGTATCAGTAGCATCTATGGTGCTATTTTTGATGTCTTGAATGGCATTTTATAAATCACCCCATAATGGGTTCATATTATAAGTGGAATTGGACTCATTTGTTTTTATTGTGTTGTCATGTAAGATATAGGTAGCTTCCCATGATAGCAAGTTTTTTTGTCAATGTACTTTCAATTTTTCAAATGGCACATATAGCAGAAGCTTTTATCTACACTAGTTTTCATAGTCAATCTGTTTTTTGTATTTCACGAATTGTATGACTTTTGGTTTTTTTCTTTTCGAAATGGGTGTGCTATTTTTGTTGTACATTGAAGAAAATTCAGCAAGGCATATATGTTTAATAGCATTAGGTCAATTGATATAATAATCAATAATGGAGCTACACATGACATTTTCTGAGTTGTCATCTTCTTGTTGTAGCAGGAATGATGGTTTGAGGATAAATGTACATTCGTCCATTGGCGCTGTGTTTATGAATATGCATTCTCATGAACTATGATTCAATGGAAGAGAAAGCGTTATATGGACTACTTGTCAAGCTGATATCTATTGGAGATTAATCAAAGCATTGCCCAATGTGTGTATCATTTCAATAGCATCCAACTTTCTCTTTTCATGTTCTCTTCTTATCCTTTTAAATGCATTTGTCATTAATTTGTCGACTTTTGTCATGTAAAAAGTGCAATATGATGCAGCTGCATATGTATTAAGGACAAATTAGGCATTAGTGTTTCCATTCCATAGCTTTGGCATATTTGTGGAAAAGCTATTATTCCAAGCGTGTGAGGTTTTTCGTTGCAATAAAATCATCGGTTTCTTTAATGGACTTTGTATTGCCAAGATGTAATCAGTTTTAGTTACATGCAATTCATCCAAAAACTCATCAAATGTTTTGTTGCTATTATATTCTTTCTTTTCCAAGATGTTATATATGAATTTTTCTTTTTCATTTAATGTCTCATCCACCAATGAAATTGGTTCAAGAACTTTTATGCTTCTCATCGATGGCATTGGGAAGTTGTATCTGCAATGTGAGTTTTTCCTCTATTTGCAACTTCTTGTATGGTGGTGTTCATGTATTTTTGTAAGCTTTGGATCAAGGTGACTTGTGCTACAAGTCAAGTAATTGTCAACAAAGTTTCAATGTCAAAATTACTATTGACTCCATATATTGGTGCATTTTTATCCATAATAATCCATGTTCATGTTCGCTTCCTCTATTTTGAAATTTGGTTACAAAGTAGTAATCAACTATCTCTCTGAAGAAGTTTTTTTCTTCAACTATCATTTTTTTAAGGCATTAATTCTATGCCTATAATAATAAGTACAAGTTACTGGATTCTTTCTTATGAGATAGTCTATATTATAGTCTTCTATTGTTTCAATATGTTTTCTTTTTTCCTCTTGCTATGTAATTTGGTCAATGTATTGACCAATGGATCCCATCGATGTTCAACACTTGTAAATGTGACGAAGAACATTGCACGGCCTTGTTGACGTATCATGGCAAATATATTTTTCTTCATTTGTTGTAGGTAATAGGGGAAATTCTTATGTGCTTAAAATCAATGAAACCAATGTCACTTTTAAGAATATTGTCCAAGTTTAGTTTATATTTAATGTCTTTTGCTAGAAAATTTCTTCCTTTTAATTTCCCTTTTCTGATTCTTATTGAAATGCATGCAAAGATTTTTTCAATTATTATTCGCAATGTTTTGAAAAACAAATTTGTTGTGTGGTAAGAGAAGTCACCACTATGGTGCATTAACTCCCATTGTGCAATTTTTTGGTAGCGGAATATTTCTACAATGTCACCATCATGTGGGTCTCCATAGAGGGTTGAAAAGTTCATTTCTTCTACATATTTGTCTCTGAAGATTCCAAGGGAACGTTGGCCTTCAGCTGGGGCAAGTTCGATGAGCTTGTCTTGTAAATCATGGATGCATTGGGATACTATGTATCCGTCCACCAATGTTTCAGTTGGCATTTCATTTTCTGAATTGCTACATGTTTTTATCTTTGTCTTCAATGTCACTATTTTCAATTGGAGTGTTTGAGGTAGTTGATTTTAGGATGCTATCCCAATTTTTATTTATGTGTATGTTTTCAACTATATAAAGGTGTTGAGTACATAGTTCCTTCAATGATGTCATAAAAATATGCACACGAACATTTCCTATTTGAAATGCATTTTTATATTCCAATCATCTTTTCAATGCAACAACAACTCTTGCTGTGTTTTCCATAGATTGTGGCAGTGCAGTTTGAACAATGTTTGTTTGGGCAAGAACATTGATGATCAATCTTGTTAAACCCATCTGTGATCGTTTGTGGCCCCATTGTCTTATTTGTGCAAATGCAATTCTTAATGCTGCAAGACATTCTTCAAGTTCTGAGAGTGTGGTTATAGTTGGCAATGGTTTGTTTTGCCTAATGTTCTCAGGTACAACAAATTGTGGCAATTTTCCATTTCAAAGTGCTATTTTGCAAACCTTGCAAATTACTTTGTTGGCCATATTTCTATGTTTTTTAAATAAATTTAGATATATTTGTTCGAAATCTTTTCCAATCCTCTCCATATTCTTGTGAAACTTCAATTGTTTACATATTGGACATTTTTTATTAGGCGTGTCCTCTATGTTGGCTAGGTAAATTGTTATAGGGTTTTTCTTGGACAAATAATTATTTTTATTCTGTGATTTTTGTTTGCACAAATTTTTATTATTTTTTGTTTATAACCATGATAGTTGTTTTAGTATATGTACATTGACCCTATTATTTCTATCTTTCGTCATTGGCATCATATGATATTTGCAATTTCTCTTCATGCACATGTGCATTTTTTGACATAGGTCCACGTCACGTGTGCAATGATGTTGTTTCTATTGGAATAATTTGAAAATGTACATTGCTTCTGTTGTTATGTCCATCTATTGATAAAGGTACGTAATGGTTGTGAAATGCATATATTTCAAATGACATTATATTGTATGTTTGACTTGGGAAGTTGGTGCATTGGTAGTAATTAGCAATGCTCCTAGTTACAGACGACCATTCATGTATGTTTACTTTGAATAGTATTGCTTCCCATTGCCATATTGGTAAAGTATGTTTGCCAATTTGCTTTTTGGAGATTTTATGACATATTTTGATAGATATTTTTGTAGACAATGCAATGCATTGTTTGCATTACACATGATCAAATTTCATAATGACTGCACAATATAAAGTCTTAAGTATTCTACATCAAAGTCGAGTGCAATCAAATGACAAAGTGCAAAGAACATGATATCTCCACAAATGGATTTAGTGTTTGTTGCTTCATACAACCCATGGACTTTCATTTTATCATTCATTAGTTCCCAATAATTTTGTAGATCTTTACAGGGAGGAGAAATATATTGAATGCGTATTACAATTGATTGAGCTATTTTTTGTACAACAATGGTTCATAGTGCCTAGTAGAGGGGTTCTCATCATGGAACAATATATGCAATGGGTTTGTCCTTTTCTTTGAATTGAATAGAAAAAAACCTTTTGTTTTGTTAATGACCAAATCCCTATTGATAAATTCAACCATTTTGCTAGCCAACGTATGCAAAATGTGTCTCCCCATAGTCCTTGTTCATTCTCAATAGGACCATTTGAAGCGGGAAGACGCATTCTTCGCAAATATGTTTCGACGTCACAAATTCCATGAAGCTGATATAGGACATCAGGTGTTAGCTCGTAATTGAATGATTCCAGTGCTTCTATGTCACCTTGTTCAAGGCACATCAAGAAGTGGTCTATTGTGCCATTTTGCAATTCAATGGACATATATCGAAAATGCAAAAGGACTTCAATTGCATTGAAAAGAGAATCACCTGGATTGTATGAAAATGCTTAGAGTCTAAAAAGGTTGTTGGTGTTCATGACATCATCAATAGTCGCATCATTATCACATTTTTTTTTTGGTTTGTAATTATCAACATCAATTATTTCAGACATGTTTATATTGTTATTTCATGAATGCTTTTGTTGAAATTGGCTAGCTAGATGCAAGTGTCTTGTTGTTGCTAGATTGGGAATTTGGAACAAGACATGGAAGTTGTATTTGCAATGAAATAGAAGCAGGAGCAAAGTGGAATAAAACGTGCAACTAACTTAACATTCTTACTCCCACGTATTTGCAAGTAGACTCTGCAAAAGAAAACAATAGAGTTTCCATATAAGTTTCTATATGTCGAACCTAAAGAAAGGAAGATGATGAGGAAATCACAAAATCCATGTACTTTAGCAAACTATGAAGAACAAAAATGATGTTGTTGACAAGAAATACAAGTTAAATGAGATGGTTCTAATTCGCCTAAAGCAAGACTTTGTAACAACGTCATTACATATAATGTGTAGGCCATGAATATAGATCTGTTCTTGGTGAGTTTGCTTTTTTTCTATTAGCTATATTCATTTTCAACTTGACTAGAACAAATCATCATGATATTATATCCGATTGTAAGACTTGGATCAACAATCCCTTTTGTTGTTGTGCACCATAGGCAATATAAGATAAATCTTTTACAGGGATGCCTTTGTACCGATTTTGGACCATCTCGAAGAGTGGCAGGATAAATTAAGGCGATATTAGTTAGACAATAGTGAAACATAGACCATTTACAATAGAGAAGCAGTCTTTGCCACCATAATCATCTAGAGATGGAAACTGGAACTACAATCTTCCTACTATCTCTTCTTGCCATTGAACGATAATATCCATTGCTAACCAAAATTAAATTAAAATATAGTGAATTAACCTCAATAAATGTATCAACATTGATAGCATGAGACGTAGCCATCCTAAAATGTAAAAAGCACACAACAACATAGAGGAAAAAAGTTACAATGAGGAAGCTGCATAGAAGGAAACCAGAGAGAAGATGGAAGTACTAATATTGCAAGAAGCCATACCTTCAATCAGTTGCATATATGATATGAATGTTCTTTCGCAATCACTTCGTGCTACCTTTATTTTTCTGGTGAATTCCCTCATTGCTAGCTCCGCTACGTCGTGAATTCATTACTCCAATCACCTAGTAACTTCTGAAAATGAACCACTAAGATTGAGTGAGTGCAAGTTCTAAACACAAATCAATTGTCATTTTTCTCATGACGATAAATCTGCACAAGCTACTCATTGAGTATTGCATAATAAATTTGCATAAGATATTCAATACGTTTTGAGAAAGTTTAAACAAATGAGTAAACTCTGTTACTAGAAAGAAGCTTAAATATATCAAATAAGTAGGAAAAAAAAAATTAAGTATAGTGTGTTTTCTTGGTTGGCTTTCCTCAGTTTTATGTTAGGCTTACTGGTAGGTTGTAACTTGGGTTTTCTTAAAGCTTAACTTATCAGTGACTTTGAGAGTATTTTTTCTTTCTTTGCCTACCTTTGTTTCTTCTTTAAGTTAATTGTGTGAGTATTTCTATGTAAAATAATGGTAGGATACCCAGTTCCTATGACATATTTTACTTTTTACAATTTTAAACCAAGTACAGAAAGATTTGTTTTCCAGTGAAAGCGGTACAAAGAAATAAGAATTGGCCTTCTGTATTATCATAATGTTTTGTGTAATGATTATTCTTGCTTATTGAAAGTTTCATGGACAGACGTAGGTGCACATATAAACACAATAAATCTGATTAAGATTGCAAAGGCATTCTATCTCTACTAAACGGAAATTCTCCTTCATCAATAGTCCACAATAAAAAGCTACATGCAACAAAACAATATAAACAGGGCCTGGAAGTATTTTTCTAGTTTGTAGGTGGGAAACTGAAAGGTCAAACAAAATTGGTTTTATTCTGATTCTACCACAGAATATGCAAACCTTTGTCATCATTTCCAAAATGTCCAACAAATGAACATTTGTGGACATAAGTGCTTCAAGATGTGCTTCTACAGTAAACCCACCAAGCAACTACAATATTACATAGCTTATCCAACAGATGAGAATAAAGCTAACCCAAAGCAAGTTGGGAACATAAATTCCTAGTTCCAACACTCTTTGAAGAGCACATATAGGTTTGAACTCACGCGCCCAACTACCAAGGTTCTAAATTGTGCCCCAAAAAATTGTGTAGACAAGGTTTCATTATAAAAGTGATTGAGAATATCTACCACATAATGTAGAGCATAAAACATGTGGAGAAAAAAAATTATGTAAGGTAAAGAAACACACATACTTTGGCCTTTTCTCATATGGATGACTGGATTTTGCAAAGTGAAGCTAGATTGGTTGAAAACACTTCTCCAATCCAAAGGCATATTTTTTTCTTCACAGATTTAAAAATTGAAATGAGGAAAACGCTGCTAGAATCCAAAGGCATATTCTTTGCTTCACAGATTTAAAAATTGAAATGATAACCTCTGCACATGATTTCCCTGAAACAATCACAATCCCACTCTATCTAAGAATGAGAATAAATTTTGATCATTTATGAGCATGTCAGAGACAAGTTCTCTCAAAATTTACCTTTCTGTTGACAACCCAACATTTGTGGACATAAGTGCTTCAAGATGTGTTTCTACAGTAATCCCACCAAGCCACTACGATATTACATAACTTATCCAAGGGGTGAGGATATATTTTCGTATATATAATTTTTCTGAAAGATAGATTGTGGAGATATAGAGTTGAGTCATTCTTCTGCCATTCGTTATCTACCTTCAAATACAAGTAACCATTGGTTTCAAAATAAACTTAACAAGTTCTTGGAACTGATGAATATCTAAAGACGTTAGCAAGCCTCCCAAAACTTTGATCCTAGAGGAGACTGAGATAGAGGGACGGACACCCATTGCCATTATGCATTAGTTTCAAGGGGATGAGGCCATTTCCATGACTTAGGCAATTATGTTGAAATAGCTACCCCTCAAGAATCAAACCTGGCACGTCGAACTTGGCATCTATGCTGAAGAAAATGATCAGATCATGTCTCAAAGCACAGGTTCAAGATAATTGAAAATTAAAATATATTAATGTTGACAAATGTCCAATATATGTTAACGGAACTGGAGGAGACAAGCTAGCAATAACAACAACAAAAACTCCTAAAAGGGGCATTCTCTTTAACAAATGAAAAGTAAAGAAAGAGGTTTGAAAGAATACTTAACTGAGAAAATAGTTCCAAGAAGATATAATGGGAAAAAAAAGGATTAAAAAGAGAAATTAACGGTATTTACAGTGTCAAGGAAAAAAACCTAATTTTGATTTGAATCCGACGCAACAAATTTCAAGAGAAGTTAGGTACATACCTAATTCCGATTTGAATTTGTTGCAACTATTTTTAGGAGAAGCTAGGTTACATACCGAGAGAAAAAAACCACTGATACGCAGAAAGCGAAGCAACATTGAAGAACAGGATGCCTAAGACTCTGGACAGAATGAACAATGTAGCAAAACGCATGGGGAAGAAACTCTTAACCCAATCTAATTTTAAATGTCTCATGCATCAATACTTTAAATGCCCAAGGACCGATTTCATTGTTGTGCATAGATTTTCATTGTTGCTTATGGTTCAACATTTATTAAATTAACTAGAACATTTATTATACCAACATATTGTTTTTATGAAATTTCCTAAGGTGAGAAAAACCCTAATTGAAGATAACCGATGTGCATTTTATAGCCCTAGTGTTTAATTACAAATAAGTAATATGTGCCACACCTTCAATCAGTTGCGAAGATGCTACAAATGGTATTTCAAGTTCCTGCTACCTCTATTTTCTAGTGATATCGATCAATGTCAATTCAGTGATCTCCGCTACCCGCTACAGGAGTTCTAGTTCTTTACTGATCTACCTCTATTCTTCTAGTGATTTCTTTCCATTAAGAAGGGTCAGATTTCTGATATGCATTTAATCATAGATTATCCAAAAGGACAGATTGTAGCTGAAATCCGTCTCCATGCTGGAACCTGATTCACAATAAAGATAATCTAAAATGGGTGATCTGTATTGCAGGCATCGTCATAAGACTATCCTATTGGTGACCACCCAGGGTCCCCAGTCCAGAGTCCCATCCCCCTTCCCGCCCTCAAACACACACCAATATCCTTTATTGTCCTACTTCGTCCCACACCGATGGTTTATCACGATGTCGCCCATAATCGCAATTCCCTTTTGGTGGAACGCATTCACGACATCCTTTAGTTGTTGCTCGCTCCCGTACTTGGACGAGTCTAAATCATAGAGCTTCGCTGGAAAATAACATAATTCAAAACAAAACACAAACAAATTTCGATTCGAATTTGTAACTTTTATGATACTTCCATCACAACTCTCATCCACCCCGTATGCTTCCAGTATGCTTTATGGGCTCCCTCAATGGTAAGTTACCTCGAAAAAACCATGAAACCCACCAAATCCATATACATACCTTCAGGGGCGGCGGATTGTGAGGACGGCGGAAACCAGACGTACGTAATGCCAGCGTTCCCTGCATCGTCTACAATTCCCTTCAGTACATTATACCAAGGAGTAGAGCTCTTGGCTGATTCCCAATTGAAGCCTTGGAAAGGTTAGCATATGAAGACTAGCCCATCATTTGGAGTTCAACAAAAACCATACGACATGCAATTCTAAATACGCAGCACTAGCATAATTAACATCAATCCTTCCTGCCTAACAATTCATGAATGAAAGAATGAATGTGATTTCACCTGAAGTAAGAGGGTATTCAGAGGAGGTGTTGTAGCTTGTGCTAGTGCAGGAGAGGCTGCATTGACTATGATGCATGAGAACCATAACAATAAAGACAACGATCGAAACTTGGCCATTCTATTCTAATCTGCTGTGGTGGTCTAACTTGAATGGGCATGGCATCCTTATATCGATGGCTGATTTCCTGAATATTTGACCATCAGAAAATTATAGTCGTGGTCAATTATTTGAATATGGCCATATCTATAATATTTTTGAAATCAACCATCGAGATAAGCTTTTGAAAATCAACTTGAATCTATATTCTACTTTGTGTGGATTAGTCAAGTCACTTTTCTGTGTATTAGACGACTAGGAACGCAATATCAAGTCACTTTTGTTTTGTCCAACGACTTTTCCACACATAAGTTTGTGTGGATACAAAAATTTATGTGGATTAGACTAACAACGCAATATCAAGTCACTTTTGTTTTGTCTAACGACTTTTTCACATAGGATATGTGATAATTTTTTTTTTTTTTTATTTCTCCTTCATTCATATCCATGTATCTCACACTCTATCTCATTGATTTTTTTGGGTGGAGTTTAAACTTTTTATTCAAGTCTTTTTCGTATGTGAATAGTTTCTTTTTGATTTCTCCTCCATTCATATCCATGTATCTCACACTTTATCTCACTGATTTTTTGGGTGGAGTTTAAACATTTTATTCAAGTCTTTTTCGTGTGTGAAAAGTTTCCTTTTGTGATTTCTCCTTCATTCATATCCATGTATCTCACACCCTATCTCACTGATTTTTTGGGTGGAGTTCAAACATTTTATTCAAGTCTGTTTCATATGTGAAAGGTTTCCTTTTGTGATTTCTCCTCTATTCATATCCATGTATCTCACACCCTATCTCACTGATATTTTGGGTGGAGTTTAAGATTTTATTCTATGTCTTTTTCGTATGTGAAAAGTTTCCTTTTGGGATTTCTCCTCCATTCATATCCATGTATCTCACACCCTATCTCACTAATTTTTTGGGTGGAGTTTAAACTTTTTATTCAAGCCTTTTTCGGATGTGAAAAGTTTCCTTTTGTGATTTCTCCTACATTCATATCCATGTATTTCACACCTTATCTCACTGATTTTTTGGGTCAACATAGGAGTCTAAGGGGTCACAATATAATCAGAGCCTACATAAAAATAATAATGTAAGGGCACAACAATAACAATAGTGGGCTTCTATAGGGCAGAACAATAACAATATGGGGGCTACATGGGCACAACAATAAAAATAAAGTGGATACACTAGCATTATAGGGTCTTAACATGCTCCTCTCCTTCCAAAAAATGTTTTCCACAATGCTTCAGTAATTCTATATGCTTTGGTATAAAATTCTCATCCTTTGGAATGTTCAGTGGGTAAGTTATTGCACTTAATCAGATACAATGAAATTGATCGATTTTGTAGTTATCGGGTTCTTTTTTCCATGATTGCTTCAAGCTCAAATATGATTTTTCCTTCTTCGTCAAGTTCTGGTAACACTTTTTGAACTAGAAGCTTGTCACCAATAATCTTCTTTAAGCATGAAACATGGAAAACTAGGTGTACTTGGGAAGATGTAGGTAGCTCCAATTTGTATGCCATAGTATCAATATTTCGCACCACCTTGTAAGGACTTTAGTACTTGGGTGATAATTTATTGTTCTTCTTAGCTTGCTTGAGAGACATTTTTTTTGTATTGTTCTAGCCGTAAAAATACCCAGTCACATACATCAAAATTTGCACCAGAGTAAAGTTATCCTTTAAGAGTTGGAGAACTTGTTGTTGATGTTCGATGTGATATTCCACTGCTTGAACCTTAGAATTTTCTCTTAAAGATGATGTGATGGATGGTGGATGATATCCATAAAGTGCCATAAATGGGGTCATTTTTGCTACCATATGGAAGGAATCGGTATACCACCATTTAGTGAGAGGTAACCACTTGACTCATTGTGTTTGTTTATTAGATACAAAGAAATGAAGATATCCTTCCAAACATTTGTTCACTATCTCGGTTTTCCCATCAGATTGAGGATGATAAGATGAGATATGAGCCAATTGAGTACCAAGACAAGAAAATAATTATGTCCAAAAATTTTCAGTGAAAGTAGGATCTCTATCACTTACTATAACCTTTGAACAAACTTATTGATCAAATGAGAACTATTACCTGAAAATGAGAACTCTAGCCAAAAAACCCCAAAAAACATGAAAAAACAGGCTGAAAACAAAAAGTGTTGATGCTAAAATAACATTTTTTTTTGGGGGGTAACTTTTCAGTGTTTTTTAAAAATGGCAGTAAAAACCAATTTTTTGGTGCAAAAGACACCATGAAAATGAAAAGTGTTGATGCTGGAATAAGATATTTTTTTTCTTTTCTTTTTTTCAAGGTAAAATTTCAACATTTTTTAATAATGACGTTAAAAATAAAATATCATGACTCTGAAAAACTTTAAATTTCCAACAATTTTCAAGCATGACATTAAAGATAAAATATCATGTCTTTGAAAAGCCTTGAAATTCTGACAATTTTTAGGGATGACATTAAATGTAAAAGGAGTTATCTTTAGTGCAACTTTTTGGACTTTCCGATGCCGGAATCTGACGGAAAATTTTGAGGTGAAATCTTGATTTGTGTTATTTAAACTATTTTTTTGACTATATATATGGATTCAACACCCTTAAAATCCCCTAGGGCACTTTGATTGTGTAGTGATTACCATCAAGCTTGTGATTTCCCTAAATTCCTACTAGATTCTAGAGAAATTAGACAGGGAAAGCCCACCGGAAAAGCTTCCAACATGTCTCACTAAAGACAACTTCAATATAAAATATCACGTCTTTGAAAAACCTTAAAATTCCAACTATTTTTAGGCATGGTGCTAAAGAAAAAGTACTTATAACTGTTTGCAACCATATCATTAAAGATAAAATATCATGACTTAGAAAAACATTAAAATCTTGACAATTTTTCAAGCATGGAATTAAAACCAAAGATTATGACTACAAAAAAAATTAAGTTTTCAAAATATTTCAAGCATGACATTATGGAAAAAAATTATGACTAAAAAAACTTTAAAAATGAATACCTAAATGAAAGAGTTATTATACCAAGAGTAATTTTTTTAAATGCTAAATGTAGAGTGATTTTAAAATCATAGCCTAAGACAACTTGATACATTGGAACAAAAAATTTAAAATCAACCATCAAATTGGCACGCAGTGTATGTGAACTCGACCCATTGTAGTGAAAACATAAAGACAAACCATGAAATTGACACATTGTGGGGGCAAACCTGATTCATTATAATAAAAATTTTAAAATCAACTAACAAATTGCAGATAGTGGGATCAGGTTGCTAATCGAGCATTTACTCGAACCTTGTAGAGAAAAAAAATATTGATAATAATAATAATAAATAAATAGAAACTTAAATAATAAAAATACAAAATACAAAAGAAAACAAAAATTCAAATATTGAAAAGAACAAAAAATTAAAAAATATAAACTAATATTAAAATAAATAAAATTAAAAACATGACAAAAAAAATCCAAATATAAAAAATATAAAAAAACAACATAAAAATGAAAAACAATCAAAATTAACCTTGTAAAAATTAAACAATTTAAACAAACAAACAAAAACAATTAATAAATTAAAAAAATGGGGGGAATATTTTAAAGAAAACATAATTTACATTTTAAAAATAAATATTTTTTTTAAGTTATAAAAAAAAAAAATATTAAATTAAAAAAAAATATTATATTAAAAAAAAGAAAATTGTCCCCTGTCAATTCCCTCCTTGCCCACCCCTATGGCCCAATTGGACCAGGGGTGGTGGGGCTGATTCCGGGGGTGGCAAGGTTGATTCTGGGAATCGGCCCTACCACCCCTAGTGTGAGGCTCCTATCCAGGATGTGGTCTTCCAACCACACATAAGCAGGTGTGGCACGACTACCCAGTTTCTTTTCACCAATACTTATGAGTACGGGCTACGCCTAAAATTCAACACTTTGTTATTTTTCTTTACTTCTACTAAGCCTTCATCATTTACACAATGAAATAACATTTACATCATCATCATCATATCATAAATATGCAAAGCATAATTACTTTCTTTTAATGCGAGGGGCAACTCCCAAATTAGAGTTTGCCCAATAATAATAATTCAATCTTTTTACAAGTACAATTACCCGTACAAAATTGCTAGGAAACTCCAAAATTCACCTTAGCAAGTTTTCCAGCTTTCAGTAGTTTCGACATGGTTGTGTCGGGTCACCCACCTCACCGGGTTGGGTCATCAATCGTTCAATAGTGCCCACTTTCTACCTTCATTCACAGCTTCCCATGTTCATTTTGTGTCATGCAGCTCGTCACACCGGGCAGAGGTGCCCACCCCGTTAGTTTGGGTCACCCTTCGTAGCTTGTCGCAACTCGGCACCCTCCGCGGCTCCTTGCATTGGGCAGAATTTCCCATAGGTTGTTTGCAAATCATCGTAACTCAGCACCCTCTACAGCTTGTTGTGCTAGGAAAAGGCACCCAATTCGTCGGTTCACCCTCTGTAGCTCGTCACACCAGGCAGAGGCACTCACCTCGCCAGGTCAGCTTCAGCATCTCGTCTGTAGTTCATCAGTTCGCCCACTGTGTAGACCTTCCTACGCTCACCATTCAGCTTGCCCATCCGCCCACTGTGTAGACCTGCCCAACCACAAAACTATCCACCTAAAACCTATAAGTGATTTCTCCTTCCTCGTCTCAATATTATGGCCCTCAGTCTGCCTACACCTTGCCTTCGCTTCAATTTCTTCTCACCTTGCTCGCCCAAGTGTTAGCTCAATGCTTTATGCATGGAGTTTAATGCCTCCTTCTCCCAAGTTGCTATCTCCAATATATATGCATCCTCCATGTGTTACAGTCGGTCGGCCTACCCAGGCCGACCATACAAATCGCACATAACTCGTCGGTTTTTCGACACTCCCTATAACTCGTTGTGCATGCGCCCATACTTAGTTGATTTTCCACATCTCGTTTTTTTGACTCTCCAAGTATCTTGCAGCACCGTCGCACAACTCATCGCCGCTCACTTGTCAGGGCGCGTTTAACCCAATGCACCCACTCATTGTCACAAATTTGACACGTCACACATAGCCGAAGTTTGTCTCCCACCGCCGCCCGTCGTATATGAGCACACTCAACTCGTGGTCGTGACATACTCCCCCACTTTAAATGGTTGTCATCCTCGAGAGCCCCATCATACATCATCACAAAGTGTCACCAGCTCCAACATCTGCAAAATTTCCATTCTGCCCATCTCTGCTCCATCATCACATAAACCACCAAGGTTCATGATTTCATGAATTGGAAGTCTCCTCAATCTCACATGTTGCCCCATCATGGAAGGTTGGTAGCTCCAACTCGACTACATGCCATTGCTGCAACATATATTGTGTCTGACCCCATCATGTATTGTAATCATGTGAATCACTACCTAATACTCCATCCAACACAATATCTCAGTCATAACTAAGACATCTATCTGACACAAACTTGGTGCACTACATGCCCCCATGTCATTGAACTA
The DNA here is from genome assembly GCA_000404065.3 of Pinus taeda. NCBI lineage: Eukaryota > Viridiplantae > Streptophyta > Pinopsida > Pinales > Pinaceae > Pinus > Pinus taeda. Next base: position 318,994 of record APFE031220933.1, on the reverse strand, counting down.
GTTGGGTAGCTAATGCAACTGTAGTGCTCAACCCGTGAGAATGAACCTCCCCATGTCACCATTGATTGTTTCATAGAATCCTATCACAATCTCAACTCGATCAAGAATCCATCTTCAAGTGTAAATAAGCCATGCTCAGGTCCATGACATAGTCCATCATCCCATCTGCAACATGCTTCCCATGATGTTAATGTCAATGTGTTGTCATACAGTTGCATTCATCCAAGCATCATACCCCCATCAAGAAAAGAAGCCTCATCTCCAAGGCCCCCTTGTAAGGGTGGTGCAGTCCTCCTGAATAACAAGGACTTGCACACACCTATCCTCCAAGGTCTATCTATAAAGAAGGCTAGGAATTTTCCTCCCTAACTCTCATCCACCCATGTGTTTGATTGATATCGTCTCCTCAAATACTTGTGCACAACTTCAACCTCCTCATGTGTACAGCCAAGCTTCTCAAGCTTGTCTCTCGTCAACTGAAAGTCATATATGCCCATGGCATACCTCCAAAAACCCACTATGCCAGTTGGATCTCTACCTGCACAATATTCCCCAGCCACTACTTTAGAAGAAGTATTTGAACTTCCTTCATCAGTAACTCCATGGTGAATATCCTTCATAGAAGATGCACCTGTCAAGTGTCTCAAGATGTGTGAAACTGCCTTTCCACCCTCACCTTTCCTTCTAGCTCTCACAACAAAGTAAACTATCTTCCTTTATATATTGTTAAAACAAATATTTTGTATTTAATAGGCCTATATTAAAAGTATTGAATGTCAATACTTTTAATATTTTCATTCAATTTCTTTTTAACAAATATTGTCTTTTTTTCCATACATAGATATTTAGACTAATATGCAAGCTTAAAATAAACATAGGTGTAAACCCAATCCTTAGGAAAATAAGTAAGGAGTTAGCCTCTAATTTTCACATAGGATATTGGCATCCCTTGCTATAGATATGAGCAAATTATTAGCATAGAAACACAAACATGATATCTACATGCAAAAAAGAGAAATGTTTTAGGAATTTAGCTAATAGTAGAATGACAAAAAATCATAAAGTTTGTAGGAAATTCAATGATTTCAACCAATAATTTGATGCAACAACATTCTACAACCATGCAACATTTCTCAGACCTATACATTACTTTGCATATGAAAGATATTTAATTTCATAGCTCTCAACTGAATGCATTCATTTACAAAAAGACAAATGGCCAAACTGAAGGTAGCTTTTTGATTTTCAACCCAACCTTATACCCACTATAGCTGAAAATCACTTGCAGTAGTCACTCTTGAGCCAAAAACATGATCTAAGTGGATTTTTCTTAAGTAGTTTCAACAGATGGTTATACTCAACTCTAAGAGGACATGAATCACTAATATGTTTAGTTGGTTTATTAACTACGCAAATACAATATAAATTCACAATATTGGGTGGTTTACTAGTTGCGGCAAGCACTCTAAGAGTCGTTTATCAAGCCAAAAACAAGAACTCAAGTGGTTTGTCAACTCTCTCTCAAGGTGGTTGGTAAGATACCAAATAATTAAATTTCCAATAGATCGAACACACTTGAGTGTCTTATTAAAAATTCTTGCAATAAAAAACGACGAACACCAAAGGGATTTGAAAATGCAGCCTCTTATTTATATTAATAACTAAAAACAAGATACATGCTCATATAAGACATATTGAAATCCCTACAAATAGCATGTATGGTTGCTTAACGATGACTACTCTAAAACATTGACGCCCACTTGTGAATCTTGGATGGATCCACCAATGTGACCGCGGTGATTTCATCTCGGGATCAACCTAGAACTCGCTACGTCAAGTTATGAACAAAACAAAATAAGATAGAAAAACTCTAGATGATCCAAAATTCCTAGCTCATATACCCTTTAATAGGCTTGAGGGACTCTCTAAAAACATTATTTTATTATTTTCCCTCGAAAAACAAAGGCAAATACTATGGGTAGATTCCATGGGAAAATACCATGGGTAAATTCTGTAATTTTGACAACATCATGAAAAGGGAATATTACAAATCCTCCTACCCAAGGATTGCTTGCCCTCAAGCAATCCACTTCTATCCACAACAAAATAATATGTATACTGATACCTAGATCCCATACAATCAAGTGTGTCATTCCATATCTCCATGATAAATGATGATGAGTGGATCCTTAGATATCTGGATCCCAAATAATCCTTCAACCAATCCTATGCTCAATACATTCACATGGATCCTAGTGCCATCTAAGTCCTGGGACCTATGGGTTGTGATACCATTCTAGCCCTCCATCATGGCCCATGCCTAAGGGGCCAAGCTGTAATATTCCCTTCGCTAAGGGTATCCTCCTAGGAATCATCTTATCGTTAGAGTTCCAACACATAAGCTCTCGCCAATCAATCCTGTGGAAGGGATCTAATGTAGGAATTCTTTCACATGGAATAAGTCTACTATGTTGATGTTGCCTGAGGCTTAACTCATGCTGGTCCACTTGGTCACCCAACATAATCAATTTCAATAACTTTTCCCTTCTCTCCCCAATATATAAAGGCAAGTTGGTAGTGTTGCAAGAATTATCTATGTACCCCTAGAGAGGGATGTTTTGGAACTCCCAAATGTACTCCTCTTATTTCCTTGTGAGTGACTTGAGTTGTTCTCAAACACTAGATAGCCTGGGCATTGATTCAACACATACCCCTATGATCTCCTCAATTTTCCTATTCTCCTGTAAGACAATGTCTGAGACTATCCCAACTCTCTACTTCAACATCATAATATATGTACTGAAATGTATGATCTTTTCCTGAAATTCCTCTACTGGAAATTTTTGTGCCTTGTTGAAAAACTCTAAACCTGTCTACACTAGATGCTTAGCTATCATAGCTCCAGATTAAACCTTTGAATGACTCTAGAAATGGATCATCCTACATACTATGTTTTTCATGTTGCACCTCATGATAATGACCATCATGATGGTTCAGTATGGTTGGCTCCCCACTCAAATTTCCCTGGCCTTGTCCATCTATGAAGACAATATGCTGTCCATCCTCTCCAATTGTCGAACATAGATGTAATGGTGGACTACTATCTATACTTGATTGTTCCTATTCTTTATGGGAATCCCCCTCGAGACCTATGGACTTAGTTCTTCTACCAGATCATTAGGAAGAATGACCTCCTGTCTTTCCCCACGTACCTTTTCAAGTTGACTAATTGGCTTATCCTACTAGTCTCTCTTAATAACATTATGTTCTTTCTCACCATCTGTACTTGAATTCTTAGATCCTTCAAATGAATCCTCATATTCTATGCATGTTTCCTCCTTCCTTCCACCTAGACATGAATGGTTAAGTGCCCAAGTTCCCTTACAGATAAAGCATAATCCTCTACTTATCAATTCATTCTTGTTACAAGTTTAATTTTCTTTTTTGTTGCTTCCTCTATCAATCCTCTTCGACTTCTTCCTAGTCAACACTTTTCCAAGCAATTCTATGTTTTGCATGACCAACGTTTCAACTAGATCATAGGCGACTAGTGATGCAACTAGTTCGTTTCTCCAATTGATCAACAATTTGGATCTTAGGATCTTACAAAGGTAGGAACCTCCTTCTAAAATCAATGACATAATCTTCTGCATGCTTGTTTTGACACGTTTTGGATGAGCTGATGTAATGCCGATGTAAAAGTTATGAACACTTGAAAGATTAAGCCTTCACATTCTAGATCTAGCATGAATATGCCAAAGCTAAACTTTGCCATGAGTTCTAATATTTTTCACTGCTTCTGAAAGGTAGGAAGCGTGATGTTTTTCAACTCCTAAAGGGTTTCCAACATCATTTTTAATATATTCCTCATGAGATCATTGCTAGAAGGAAATATAGGTGATGTTAGAGCTATGATCCTTCTATGACAAGTTGAAATTGTGAGTCTGAATTCTTCCCAAGCATGCTACTAGAGTTTGGGTTGTATCAACGCAAGCATAGATGGCTTGAGAGCCCAACTGAGTTTCTTCCATTGTGGTTGCTCCACCTTGGATAGACATCTGTATAATTCCTCCAACTTATGAAGGTATATGACTCACTTTATTTATTACAATTCAGATCCAAGTTCAAAGAGGCACTTACTTCTTACATCTGCATTTTGGATATCCTGTGACTGTTGAAGGATAACACAACCCTTCTGAGAGCAAGGCCTATTGTTATGTTCTTTCTTATAATCTATACATTGTTTCCATTTTTTATTCATAGAAGTATTGTAGCCCAGAAGATCCACTGATGTATTACTATGTTGATTTCTGAGGCATTTCCAAAAGTAAAATGATGACATTATGATTTCGAATCAATGGATCTCAATACTTAGTCTTCCTTCTCTCCTTGGATTTATTAAATAAAAATCAATTTACACCCCTTCGAGAAATTGATCTACGCTGGGCTGTAAAGGAAATAAATGATAAATCTTCAGGCTCCATCAAGACATTGAACCCCTACAAATAATAGTGGAGAAATGATAACCCAATGCAACAATAACTGTTGTAGAAGAAATTCTCCTACAAATAATTAAAGCCTCAAAATTGACCTCCTACAGCAAAAGTTAGCAATAAATAATATTTTGTAGAGATTTCCTTCAAATAATAAATCCTTGAAAAGTGCTCCTGATAAACCCTTGTAATATTAATATTCTCTAACAATAATAACAATGATTTGAACACACTAAATTCAACCCAATGTTAAAAAATACAATCTATTGGAAGCAATAATGAAGTAATTTCAACCTTTAATGTTGAAGGAGAATGATTCCTTTGAAAGCCCTCTGATCTATGTTTTCTGTGATGGCTTATGGCCCTCCAAGTCCTATGCGACACCTGGTATATGTGTATGGCCTCATGGCCTTAAACAACTATTCGTGCTAGTGACAATATTAAAATTCCCTATAAGAATGTTTGTTACCTCTCCTGAAGTTCTTGGAAACTGACACTTAACCCTTAGCCCACTTATGCCAATTAGAAATCGAAATTTCCTGAGAAATTCGACATATCTCTCTTTAGTATCGAATAACAGGGCTATTTTTAAAGATTCTTTGCTAGATCCCATGAGCATGCAATTGGCTCAGTTCAAGGATGCTTCTAGTCCTTTTTCACCAAGAAAGGGATCAACCTTGACTAACAATGCAACAAATTTGTTGAATGAAGGCACCTTAATTTTATCTCTTACAATAGGTGGAATATATTTGTCTTAATAGAGATGCAAATAATTAACTGGCCTTTGGGGCTTCCCTTCGGTGCTTAATGACTACTGGGTAGAATACCTTCAGCTCATAAATTAAAGCTCCCCAAAAACTAGTGCAATACTCCCAATACACATAAAGTCATGAGATATGAATAATAATAAATCCTTTATCTTAATGAAGCATGGTATAACTTATGGTGATCATTGACCTAATGGGTAACAATATAATAGACTTATGTGACCATTCAACCAATGGGAAAATGATATAATGGTCAACCCAGTGAAATGACTTTTTTTACAAAATACATGTCAGTGATGACTCCTCCCTATAATGAAGAGATGAGGAAATCTGAATGATGTTTATGGTATTTCTGCATGGAACTCTTGTTGTAGGTGGGATTGACAATGTCTTATCTCCTTATAGATTTTCATTAAGGAACAAAAGCAAAAAATATATATCCGACGTCCTCCCTTTAGCATGTGAATATAACCTTGACTTTGGACAATTCGTGGTTGTGACCAAACCCTTTGGCAATGTGACAAAGCCTTCTACACTATGAGAATATGTTATGAAACCAGCTCAAGAAAAGATAGAAAAGATAGATAAACGACTTAGAATTCAGCCTCTTCGAGGGGGCAACCTCCTTTACATTACATAAATGAACAATTCTTGGATGATTCAAATGACAAAACCTCCTTTCTATATATAGGAGTCTAAGGAGTCATAATATAACCCAGCCGACCTAACAAAAATAATATAAAGCCACAAAAATAATAATAGAGGGATTCTATGGGGCACAGAAATAACAATATGTGGGTAATTGGGGCACAACAATATAAATAAGGGGTATAACTACCATAGTAATGGGGTAATCACTAGTATTATAGGGACCCAACAGTTTATCAACAATGGTATCTTTACCAAAGACAAAATCCAAAGGAGACCTTGGTATGAAACCAAAATAGGTCTCAAAAGGATATCTCTATGTAGAAGAGTGTTTGTCTCTATTGTAAGCATGCTGCACATAGCATAAGTGCTCATACCAAAGCTTAGGATGTTTGTTGCAATATCCTCTCAGTAACTGGATCACTATCATGTTAACTACTTCTGTTTGGCCATCTGTTTGTGGATGAAAAGCTATGCTTTTCTTTAATTTGGTGTCCATTAGTTCCCACAGACTAGACCAAAACCTTCCCACAAATCGGGTGTCTCGATTAGATACAATAGAAATGGGTAATCCAAAATGAATCCATACATGTTCAAAGAATAATTTTGCAGTTTGTTTAGCTGTAATTTGTTTACTACAAGGTATCAAAATACACATTTTGTTGAACCTATGCACAACAACATATAGATAATCATGACCTTTCCTAGATTTGGGCAGTCCTCCAATGAAATCCATGGAAATGCTTTCCCAAGGGTGAGAAGGAACTGGCAAAGGAGTGTACAAGCCTAGTTTTCTATTGCTATGCTTGCTTTTAGCACACATAGCACACCCCTTTACATATCTAGAAACTGTCTCACTCATTTTCAGCCAATAGCAGAACCTTTCTGTGTAACTGTTTTACCTACCCCAAAGTGACCTGATATTAGAGAAGTCTGTGCTTCCCTAATTATCTTTGCTCTCTCAGTTTGTGGAATGTAGAGTTTCCCACAATGATATAAGAGTCGGTCCTTCACATGATATTCCAATTCTTCTACTCTTTTGCCTTGACTGAAAGTTGCATATACATCTTTAAAGTCAATATCCTGAGCATACTGTTCTATGCAGCTTTCATGCAGCACATAATTATGCTTAAGTAGGGTAGATGCATTTATAATGGGTTTAGATAACATGTCTGCAACCTTGTTATGTATGCCCTTTTTATATCTGATGACTAAATGAAACTGTTGTAGAAACCCCATCCATCTGTAATGTCTTGATTGCTGCAATTTAGTTTGGGGGTGTAGGTATTGAAGTGGCTGATGATAAATATGTATTACTGTTTCTTTGCCCATTAAATAATGTTTCCATTTTTTCACACTCTGAACTAATGCATACAATTCTTTATCATATGTAGGATAGTTAACTACTGCATGCTTAAAAGTCTCAGAATGATAACATATGGGTTTACCGTGATGTTTCAACACTGCTCTCATGGCATAGTCACTGGCATCAGTTTGGATCTCAAATGGTCTTTGTAGATCTGGCAGTGCTAGTACAGGTGATGTACTAATTCTTTCTTTTAAGGTGTCGAAGGCTTTCTGTTGTTTGCCTCCCCACTGAAACACCTTTTTCAATCCTGTCAAAGCATGTAAGGGAGCTGCAATTGAGGAAAAAATTGAAATAACTTCCTCCAATATTGTGCTGCTCCTAAGAAGCTTCTCACTTCTGTAGCAAACTTGGGTTTAGGCCAGTTTATGATGACTGCCACTTTAGAGGGATCTATTTTCAATTCACCTCCCCCTACTATATGACCCAAATAATTTAGAGAGGTTTTGCCAAATTCACATTTGGAGAGTTTAACATAATTTTTTTCTCTTTTCAAAACATCTAATGTCTTCTTATCATGCTTTAAATGTTCTTCCCACGTTTTACTAAAAATCAGAATGTCATCTAGATACAAAATAAGAAAATCATCAAGAAAAGGTCTGAGTACATCATTCATTAATCTCATGAAAGTAGCAGGGGCATTGGTCAAGCCAAAAGACATAACCAGCCATTCATACAATCCCTGCTTTGTTTTGAAAGCAGTCTTCCATTCATCTTGTTCTGCAACTCTAACCTGATGGTATCCACTGTGCAAATCCACCTTGGTGAAATAAACAACTTCCTTCAATTGATCTAAAAGATCATCTATGCGAGGAAGGGGATAACGATTTTTTTATTGTTATCTTATTCAGTGCTCAGTAATCAATGCACATTCTCCATGATCCATCTTTCTTTTTCACCAGAACGATTGGTGACCCACATGGTGATGTGCTAGGCCTGATGAACCCTTTCTCGAGCAACTCTTGCACCTGCTTCTTGATTTTAACATTCTCTAAAGAAGACAACCTGTACATCCCAATGTTAGGCAAAGGAACATCTTGCTGCAAAATAATATCATGTACTATTCCCTTTTTGGGTGGCAGACCTTTAGGTTCTTGAAATAAGACATCATACTCCGAAACAATCCTTTTTATATCAGCTTGCTGATCAGCATTACAATCCTCAAATATATTGTTCTTATCATGTGTCTTTTCCTTTACAACCATCAGTAAGAACTGTTTGCATGAATTTATCATTCTTTTCATCTGTTCTGATTTTATGAGAGTATAATTATTCTTGAGCTTGTGAGCTCTTACAAAGTATTTGATTCCATCTTTAACAAGTAGATACTTGTTCTCAGCTCTATAGAAAATAACCTTTCTATCATACAAGTAAGGACTTCCTAAAATAATTCCACATATATCCAAAGGAATTGCATCTAACTCAACCTCATCTACAAATGCTGACACAAAAGAAAACTTGAGTTTGCACTGTCTAGTCACTTGTAGTTTTGCTTTATCATTCAACCAACCCAATGGGTATGGTTTCTTATGAGGTGTAGTTGCTAATCCCAATTTCTTTACAATCACTTCAGAAATTAGATTTACTTGTGAGCCACTATAAAACAAAGTATCAATCTTTTGATTTTTGGAAACAACTCGAATATGGAAAAGATCATGTCTTTTTCTCTCATGTTCTTCATCAATAATAGATTGAGCAGAATTGCTAGTAGATTCTTCAGAATTCTTACCTTTTATACCTGTGGCTGCAATGATTGTTTCATCTCCTGAGTCTGACCCCAAGTCTCTCTAAATAGCTGCAACAGTCTTCTTCTTCTTGCCCTTGGACTTCTTAGGTCTCAGCTCTGGATGCAGAATCCAACAATGCTCATCATCATGAAGCTTTGCCTTTCTGTGTGGTGTTAGCCTTCCTTGCTTTCCACTTCTGATTTATTTTCTCCTTGCTCTTTCTTACAGTGGGTTGGGATGGTCCCACAACTTCTAGATTCCCATTCTTTCCTCTAGCTTCTAGATGACTAGCTTGTACATATGCTTCATCTATCTAGTGGGATTAAACATGATGATGGTATGCCTCATGTAGCTATGTAGACCACCAATATACTTTAAAAAAGTTTCTAGTGAGTCTAACGAGATGCCCAACATCAATGCTCTCTTTCTAAATTCTTGAGTATACCCTTGCACACGTTTCCCTTTCAACTGTCGAAGGGTTTTCCAACTCATCATGGCTTGTTACATGTAGGCCAATGGATAGAACTGCTTTTTGATGGAAGCAACAAATTCACTCCAGACGGAGATGGTCTTACCATGCTTCTTCATATCAGCTTCGGTTCTGCCTTCCCACCAAACCAAGGCAGTGCCTCCTAGGCGTAGGCTTGCCAGCTGAATCTTACTCTTGTCCGAGTCTATGTTCTGTACTCTGCAATACACATCAATTTGTCTAATCCAATTGTCCAAATTTTCAACATTTAGCTCTCCATCATATATAGGCAAATAAAATTTAACATCTAGTTTAATCAAGGATGCTTTCTTATTATGCACGGGGCTATTAGGAGGTGTATGAAAGTTTTCTTCTTTCCCTTTCCCTCTTGAGTGGTCATGGGAATGAGATTCTTCTTCTTCTTTACCTCATTTAGAGCCTAATGAATCTTCATCCTTATGCTTTCTAAAGTCCCTATACATTTCTTCTACCATAGACTTTATAGCTAGGAAACTTTCTATGAATTGAGGGTCTGGCTCTATAGAACCTTCTTTTGACATTGTCTTTCAAGAATAGACTCTCCCAATTTTAGGTTTAGTTTCCACCAACTCTCCTTCTCCTAATTTGAGCTTTGATCTAGTGAGCATTCACAGCCAAACTAACACAAGCTTGTCTAACCTTACATCCTAGAGCTCTGATACCACTTGATCTGATAATCACCCTATGAGTGACCTCAGTTGAAGATTTGTTAAATGAAAGGTATTACAGACTCATGTGTTGGTGTGTGTTTTGTGCTATTCAAGCAATGGATCGATTAGATTGCTAATACATAGACATTTAAATGGAAAGACAACAGAGAAATACAATAAGCAACACAAAGACACAAACAAGTTTTTAATAAGGATTTCACCCTATTCTCTAGGGCTATGTCTCCGGTCTAGCTTCAGTGGTGGCCTTGTTTTATTGTGTCTTACAGCAGAGAAATTACAATACAAGGACTCAATGTGAGTTCTCCTGAAGCAGATTTTGCTAGGTAGGGTGGTTCTTGGATTCCTCAAGCCACTCAAAGTTCACAGACTCTTTTTCTTCCTACCAGCTCTGTGACCCTTGGTCAACAGTGGATAGAGCCAATGTGATGCTCAGCCCAGATAGATTCCTCTATGGAAAAGATTGAATCTTCAAGCTCTCTGGTGCTCAACGCTGCCTGTGGCCAGCTTGGCCCTCTATCTCCTTTGCTTGGTTTTACTGTTCTCTATGTTCAGTCCTCCTCTCAGGGTTCACTATTCACTGTCTCTCTTGGTCGCTTGAACTCCTCTCAAAATCCTCCTCCTTCGACTGTCTCCCACCTGCGTCGATTCTCCTTCTGTAGCTGCGCTTGGAGTTCCCTGTTTGGCATCAGTATGAATGCTCGAGAAGTGCCACGTGTCCCCGTCGGAACAACGCCAGTCTACTCATCGATTCATTTCTTCAGTTATGTCGTGGATATGTTCTTTCTCCACCGTGGCAGTCAAATGGATTCCAAATCCCTTTAAATCACGGCTTAATTCCCTGTCGATTCCGCTTCTTTTTATTGGGCGCAATCTCAGCCATCCGATTTGGGCTCCTCAAGATCCGACGTCATACACACATCGAGCGCGGTTTACTTGCTCGACCGATAGCACGTGATCAATGGCGGTTTTCTCTCTCCTCCACCGCCACATGTTGATCGGTGTATGGGATCACTCCGCTCCTATCCAAAACCTCTTACCATTCAAGGGCGCCCTGATCAAAACCGCCGGTTTCTAGGGTGCAGGTCCCGCCTTTGCAAGATTCGTTTCTTAGCCCACGGTTCTCTGGCTCCCAATTTGACCTAGGGCTTAAGGCTCCCCCATTTCAGCCCTGTTTGCCTAGTGATGCACGATTAGCGCTAGGCACATCGAAAATCACCTCCTTTTCCCGATCCAGGGCTCCTAGGGGCTACTTTGGCCACATGCGCGGTCTCCATGGGCCTCGGTCAGCATGCTTTGATTGAGGCCTTCATCGTTCCACGTCGGCTGCCATGGCCACTGGTTCAAGGTGTTTTTGATGCTGTTTTGGATTCTTTAAAGATTTGTTTCGTCCCAATAATGTCAAGGTTCTTTGTCAGTCGTTTATGGATCTGACTTGGATCACCTCTAGCCTTATCCTAAAGTCCCTTTGTATATCTTTCGACCCACATTTCCATGCTTTATTATAAACTCTACCCTTAAATCTATTTTCCATTTGTTCATATTTATTCCAAAACTCTAGCCACCTTTCCATTGTTTACTATACACTTAACTCTAGTTGTTTTCCCATATAAATAAATATGCCCACATAGTCTTTTGTAATACATTATGTTGTAATGTATTACATGTAATACATTACCCCGAGGCCTTAACTAGGCCCACTCATCCTTGTATCGCCACATCGCATATCCCACAATCCACCCATATTACATATTACAATAAAACAACGTTCTTGCCCCTCCGCCAATTGTGATTAAGTCACATCCTGCATTGATTCTTGGCCTTGATTATGAGTCCCAACTGCAACAATAAGTCCCTACTTCTAGGCTATGAGTCCCGACTGTTGAGTCCCAAACTTACATCTTCCCTACATACCTTTTTAGCCTTTTTCTCCAGTTACCTGAACCTCTAAGCTATCAAATCATTGCATATTAGTTTTAAATGAGCATATAAATGGTTTCCTAACTATGTTTTGTGATTGTTGTTTGATTTAGATTTTTTCTCAATCAGCTGCGGAATCTGTCACTTTCAGCAACCAGAATCAGTTTCTGCAGCCTTTTTGTTAAACTCTATGCTACAGGTGTCCACTGAAGAACTCGGCCACATGGGCAAGCTACAAAGGATGTGGACATGGAACGTGTCCCCTTGGTTCAGCCAAATCATCCACAGAAGCCCGCAGTCAAAGCCCGTCAAACAGTGGTCAAGATAAGGAGTTTTGCGATGGCACGACTCTGTTTTCATCATGAGGAGGATTGCGTGGCAAGGTCCTAAGTTTTAGGAGGTGTGCTAACACCTGGGGACTGCCCGTGGACCGAATCCAACAAACCACCTCCTTGGATTTACTTCCCACGGCTACCATGCTGCTAAATTTCCGATTATGGTCTTTTACGTGTCTGTCTACCAGCGCAGACCTTAGGAATTAGTTATGTATTTCCTGCTATAAATAACGCATCTTCGTATGCGTATAGGGTAGCTGTTGTTATGTAATCTTGACTGTTTGTACGAGCCATTGAGCCGAGACCTAGTTTCTATTTTATGACTGCATTGCAATATATGAGAAGACATTGATTTTGAGTTCAAATCCGTGATTGGTTCTGATTGACCGAGGTTGCAGAGGGCCCCTGTACACCAAGGTCCTATAGCTGCTGTATAGCTTTATGTTTTTTTCTTCATTTTACGCTTTTGATACCATATATGTTTGTTGTATATATTAAATTGCTCATGGTATTTTTGTTATTTGTTATCCATAGTTTTTTATACTTTTAATTGATTGTCAACTGATCATCGTTTGCATTTCAGGTTCTAATAGGAAGCCCAGGCAGTGCATATAGTTTTTGATGACTAATGACATGATGGAATTATCTTGTCCTCCTGCTGATTTGTTTTCTTAGTTCTAATTCCAACACTTTATTTCTTTATTTTTTCTTTGTCCATTTACTTTTCTGCAAGATAGATATTAGACTATTCATATCATTCTTCAGTTACCTCCTATAGCCAGAGTGAGTCAAATGGTGAGGGATTGAGTGTGAATGTATAGTTTGACACTAGTTTATTTACTTTTGCAAGTTAGTGATTAGATTACTCATATCATTCTCGGTTACCTCCTATAGCCAGAGTGAGTCGAATGGTGAGGGATTGTAGGATGAATGTGTAGTTTAATCTTAGTTTTATTTTATGCAATTTAGATATCAGATTACTCAATTTATGTATGATTACCTCCTATAGCCAGAGCGAGTCGAATGGTGAGGGGTTAAAAATGAGTTGATGTGATATGATTTATTTTACTTTTCTTACAGTTTTTGAAATTGCTTTGAGTTCAGACTTTTTTTTTTTTTTTTATATACAGCAGCAAGGATACTGGGTTTCATAGTCACTAGTTCACTATTTTGTTTAATTAGAATCTAGGCACATCTTGATTTCATCATTGTAAGTTTGAACACCTTTGGAACACTTTGAAGTTTGGAAATTATTTTAAATGGCCACCATTACCTTGAATACTTTTGTCCATACTTGATTACTAGAATCACCATCTCACATTAGAGAATCAACAAGAAGATAAACCCAAAAACAAATCCAAAACTAAAAATGACAAAGAACTAAGAAAATGGTTATCTTGCATAGATAGTGCACTTCACTTCTACAGTTTACGAATCCTGGATTGACAATTTATATAGCAATTTAGGACACACTAAATTGACCAAACACCGACCTCAGCGATAAGTCTCGAATTCCCATTGCTATGACTCCCGACTATAGCTATGAGTCCTGACCCTAGTTATGTCTCTCGGCCTCAGCAATAAGTCACTCCTTCCCGATTGTGATGTCCCACATACCGCATCATGCATTAAGTCCCGCTGTGATAAAGTTTCACAGTCATTAAGTCACGACCCCCGCACCAATCTAACGTCCTAGCCCCCACGCCAACTTAAAGTCCCTTCGCCCACATGGTCTTCCTCTCGGTTGCGATTTTGATTGCAATACACAACCCCTTTCTAGACCCACCGAGATTATTAATTGGGTTTTGAAAAGTTTTGGATCCGAATTTATGGTCCTACTCTTGTTAACCCCTTCCCAGTTGCGATTGCGATGTGGATGACCTTAGATAGTTGTTATATTTTATATATTGTGGTTATCGAATTTTGAAGTCCATCCTATTGGTAAAATGTGAAAAATTAGTGTAAAAGCCCCTTCTCTATATTTGGGTTAGGATAAGACCCAGGCCCATCCTAGATGCGATTGCTATAAAGATCAATGGTAGAGGAAGAATCAGTCCCCTTGGCTTTAATAAAAAAAAATAGCAAAAGAATAGAGAACAACATCATGCTTTCAGTAGCTACAGTCATCAAAAGAAAATGTAGAAAAAATGGAACAACAATGCAGTTCATCACCAGCAAGACTAACATAAGTGTTTATTCAAGGCCTGAGTTACACTAGAATGCCCAGAACAATACTAGAGCTCAACCAAATGATATTTTTGGTAGTTTTGATATATTTTTATGATTTTTTGTAATAAACCTTGAAATCTGTATCAGGATATTTTTTTGTAAACCATTAGATAAATAATTCAAATTTTGATATATTAGGGGTTGGAAATCAGAGAGTGAAAGGCTTGGAGATTGTATTCAATTATTGTTTTATAGGAAATGGAAGGCCAGTTGTAGCTATTATTTAGGAATTCTTGTGGTATGAGTTTCTAATAATATTTTTCTTCTGTTAATAGTTTATATAAATGATAATTTCATCTCCTTTCCATATCTATGCTCTTCAGTGATTTCCCTAAGAGGTTTTAAACAAAATTATTAAACTTAAGCTCTATTTTGTTAGGAATTTCATGTTTATGTTATTTGTATTATGATAAATGAATTCATGCTTTCCATGCTCATTTTGAATCTTTGCTTTTCCACCCTACACTACATTGACAAAGCCTCAAAGTATCACAAAGGAATACCTACCCTACTCCTTTATATCTCTTGCAACTCAACCCTTGAAACCCAACCTAGTTCCTTGATTGTGACTTCTCATCCAAAAAAACCCTAAATTTCAAAACCATATAGCTGAAAATACCCAACCTAATATATTTTTCCCACTCTAGTCATATTTGACTATGAAACTTTATAGGGAGAGCCCTCTCTAGTTTGGAAGGGCTAGTTGCTAAACCCTCAGTGGTTTGAGGTTACCTCCATCGATATCCTTTCTCAGCCTTGGGATATTGTGGAGGATAACATTTTGGTGTCATTGTTGGGGAACGAAAGATCATATCTTCCATTGGAAAGAATGACAAGGATCAGATCCAATTGCTGATGGTGGATAATGGTCTAACACATGAAGGCTGAAGTCATTCACCCGAAGACTCTAGATCAGTTTCAAATTTAGTGCGAAGACTCCACTAGAGGATGAACCTTACCAACAGAAAAATGAAAGGACAATATGGGAAGATCAAGTATTTAAGTTGGAATTTCATCTAAGATATAATATGCTTTATTGTAAATTATTTATTCTCTTTTTCTTCAGAATGTCAAGAAGGTTTTCCAAAGTATATTTTACTGGAGAAAAGATCCCAGACCCACATTTGATTCCTTTCCTTTGAGGATTGTGAATACAAATTTTGATCTTGGTCAAGACCCTTCTTCTGAATCTTATGATGACCATTTTCAACTTGATGAGCCTAAAGAGATCAAGACCAATTCTACAACTTCTGTACATACTTGTACACCTTTTAATATTCCATATAGATATAAGCCACTCCTCTTACCTCCTATACTCCATGATTTCCCTAAAAAATATTACAAATATCTTCCCATGTTTGATGGAGAATATGGTATCATCACCACTAAAAAGCACATTGAAAATTTTCAAAATTTTATCGACCTTTTTGAGGTTGAAGAATATGTTGTTAGTATTAGTATTTTTACTTTATCTTTGCAATGAAAAGCTAAGAAATGGTTCAAAAAATTGTCGGCTGCAAACATTTTCGATTTCCATCAATTGATGAAAGTCTTTCCTCATAAATGGGTGATCAAGAGGAATCATTTTCTGATTTTAGAAGCATACAATCATTTGAAAATATATATAGGAGAAACAATGCAACACTTTTTAGCTAGGTTCAATCAAGTATGCCATTCAATCCCTGTTGATATGAAACTTCCACTTGGTTTAGCTCTCTTGCACTACTCAAATGCCTTTGATATGGAAATGGAATTTCAATTGAGAGAAAGGAACACCTCAACACTCGAAGAAATGAAGGAGAATACAATAGCTGTGGAAGCTAATTTTATGGTCAAAATGTTAAAATTGAAGGAAGTGGAGAGGGAGAACATCGAGAAGGGACACCTGACATATTCAGAAGTGAAGCTCGACATTTTGGTAAGAACAATGGAAGAAATATGCGAAATATCATCATGAGAGATGAATTTTCTATTCAGAAACACCATGTCCCACTTATTGCAGAAGAAGAAGAGGTTGCTGACCCTAACCATTGTCCTACTCATTTCGGTTACCATAGATAAGAAAATGATTGTTTTATGTATTCGTTTATGGGCAGTCATGAAAATGGATTTGTAGATCAACTCATAGAGAATCAATCTATTAATCTAATGTGTATGCTTGATGTCATTCCTTGTAATGATGAGTTACCCAAGTATGATCAATATGATGATAAATATGTTGTTGAAATAGAGGCTGTCTCTTCAAGGCAATTAGTGGCAAGCGTTTGGGAGGAAGAAGTTTAGTTACACCAACTCAAATATAGCACTCAACCTGTACATATTAGCTATGATAGCAATGAAGAAAGTGTAGAAAATTTCAAAGCAGGTGAAAGGTCTTTGCCTTTATGTTTTACTTCATTTCAATTACTGAGAGAAAACTTTCCTAAGATTAGAAAGTAGCAGCCTTTCATTTTGATGTTGAGCACGAAGAAGACAATGAAATTCTTGATCAAGACTCCTTACCCTTGTGTTTCTTCTCAATTGAAAAAATAAGAGAAAACTATAACCAAGCAGATAAGCGAGTAGTGAACAACATAAATGGACAAACTTCTCATGAATTGGTTGAGGATGTCATTTGTAATATGGAAGCTTCTTTCACTTTAGAATTGCAGCCACTAAGTTACATTGAGTTTCAAATCATTGATGAAATTTTAGAATCTAAAACATATTGTGAATTGATGCAAGATAATTCTTTACCATTAAGTTTTGATTCATTTCAGTTTTTGAAGAAGTTTTTTGACGATATCCCTAAAGCAAAGAATGACAAGCCTATAGAAAATCATATAGTCTCAGTGGAACCAATGTATTACGGGTTGTAGCAATCTTGTCAGGCTCTCCATGATCCAATAGATCATGTTTTAAATGATATTTGTTGTCAAATTCCTTCTTCATTAGCTAACTATGACTTTAAAAATAGAGATAAAAAAGGATTGATCAGATATCCAGCTTCATTGTCTTGTTCAGTAGGAATCTCATTACAAAGCTCATCCAAAAATTTGTAGTCTACATATATTTCACTTCAAACCAAAAAGCTTCATTTTATAAAACAACCAAAGTCAAGAAAGGAAGAAGATTCTTTTCTCATTGTTGATCATCAAGAAAAGGTAGTCATTTACGAGTTTCAGGATCCTTTTATTGAGTTGTTGTAGTCATCAAGGGAGACAAATTTTATGTATTTATGGATCATGTACACATGTTCAATGGACACTTGGAGTGGCCTATCCTTTTTTTTTCCTTCTCAAGGAAAGTGTAAGCAAGATTCAAGTAAGTATCCTTTTTCTGGATTGGTTACATTGGAGGGATCACTTCACACATACACACACACACACACATATAGATATCTTCCGCAGGTGGTTAGTTATCATCAGGATTTAAAGCCCGAGGTGAAGGCCCTAAGATATTGATGGTATGCTGCCATAAGTAAGTTCAGTCAGTAGTAAGTTTTTTTTTTTTTTTTTTTTTTTTTTTTTTTTTTTTTTTTTTTTTTTTTTTTTTTTTTTTTTTTTTTCTGTGTGTCAAGTTAGTTCAGATTGTCAGTGAGCTTTCAGTTTTGGGTTTTCTCTTTTTGTTTTTAAATCCATGTCCAATGGATCGGGATACTTGGTTTATGGTGTTCTTGACACCACCTAAAGGAGGTTCCATCCCCAGCTAGAGCCAATGTTACCGTCTATCAGTCTTTCCAGTCACCAGTGATCAAATATACTCTTTCAAAGTTATTAATAGGGTTATTAGGTCAAATTGTTATATTTTCAAATAAAATTTGACCATTTGTCAGTTCTAGGTCATTACTACTCTCTCCATTCTCAAGATCAATTAATTCCATCATGGTCTTGTCATCACTCCTAATTAATAAAGAGTGTCTTAGTCATATCATCAATGAGTCATATAGCAGTCATGTCATCACCTTACGTCATCATCATGGGAGTAGTAATAAGGAAAAGTAATGCTAAAGGAGATTTTAGCTTGTTTTAACATCTTATTCATACTCCATATACCCCCTCAAAATTTCCTCATAAATCCCATCATTCCCTTTAAAACCCCATTTTTCCTTGGGAAAATCCTTAAATCCTAGCTAAAAACCCAATTTTCCCTAGGAAACACTCATTTTCCATATTTAAATTCATAAACTCTAGCCTTATCCCAAAGTCCCTTTGTGTATCCCTCGAGCCACATTTCCATGCCTTATTATAAACTCTACCCTTGAATCCATTTTCCATTTGTTCATATTAGTTCCCAAACTCTAGCCGCATTTCCATTGTTTACTATACACTTAACTCTTATCTTTTTCCCATATAAATAAACATGCTTGCATAGCCTTTTGTAGTACATTATCCCCAAGGAATTAACTAGGCCCACTCATCCATGTATCGCCATGTCACATATCCCGCAATCCGTGCATATTACATATTACAATAAAACAACATTCCTTCCCCTCCGCTGATTGCGATAACACTGTTGTAGGCCGATTGTGATTAAGTTTCATCCCACATTAAGTCCCATCTCGCATTGAGTCCCAACCCCAGCTATGAGCCCCGACCTCGGTGATAAGTCTCGGCTTCCCAGATATGAGTTTGGACCCCAGCGATAAGTCTCGGCTTCTGACTGCTATGAGTCTCGACCCCAATGATAAGTCACTCCTTCCTGATTGCGGTGTTGTGCATCTCACATTAAATATTGCATCCGCACTAAGTCCCATAGCAATAACTCCCTCAATGATTAAGTCTTGTAGTTATGAAGTCCTGACCCCTACACCAATCTAAAGTCCCTTCCCCCACATGGTCTTCCTCCTGGTCATGATTTCGATTGTGATACATGACCCCCTTTCTGTACCTGACAGGATTATTATTTGAGTTTTGAAAAGTTTATGGTCCGGATTTATGGTCCCTCTCCCGTTACTCCCTTCCCAGTTGCAAATGCAATGTGGAAGGCCTTGGATGGATGTGATATTTTATATGTTGTGGTTCTTGATTTTTCAAGTGCATCCTATTGGTAAAACATGAAAAATTAGTGTAAAATCCACTTCTTTGTATTGCGATTGCAATACAACCCATGCCCGTCTCGAATGATATTGCGGTAAGGATCAACGACAGAGGAAGAATCAGTCCCCCTGGCTTTAATAGAAAAAACAGCAACGAAAAAATAGAGAACAAAATCTCATCTTCAGCTAGTGTTTTTGAAACCAGAACCATTGATCGCACTGGTCCACCTAATGAACTGGTTTACTGATCGGAACTGATCTAACCAGGACTGATTTGGTCTAAACGAATCAGTTTAAAAAAAATACATTAAATAATTAATTTTTAATGAAACAAAACTATTTTCAAGATTTAAAACCATGATTCCAAGCCAATAGAGACAAAATATGCAAAGTTTGCTCATTTATATACCATGTAAAGGTGAATATATCAAAATGGCATCGAGTGCAATACAAATCATCGAAAAAATAGCAAAATACATAAGCAATGAGGCTCTAAATGGCCTATAAAGTCTAGAAACAATGCTGCAAGCTATGAGGCCATCGGTCTACTACAAGTATATAGTGTACACATGATCAATCATCAAGTTCATCACCACTACTAGCCATAGGACCATCATCAAGAGCTACATAGACATAATCTGGTTCAGAGTCAGAGGATGCCTCAACCTAAACTGCAACCTTAGTATCAATGCCACCAATACCAATAGAAGTGGACCTAATGGAAGCGCGAGTTTGTTGACTTGCATGACTAGCACCTTCCATTGGTTCTTTGCCTTTCCTTGATGTCACTACTAATCCTAATTCTGATGCCACCACATAATTTTCTTCATCCCCCACTAAAGCCATGTCGATATCAAAATCAACCTCAAACATAGGATATTCAGTCGCCTCCACCCATTCTGATGTTGGATCAATATCATCTAACACAATGGGATCTAGTTGAGGTGTTTTTCTCATAATTCGGTTCCTCCTTAGTTGAAAGTTGTATTGCACGAAAACAAGATCGTTTAACTATTTTTGTTCCAAACGGTTTCTCTTCTTCGTGTGTATGCGCTCAAAAACAGATCAATTGCGCTCACAAGCCGAAGCATTACAAGTTTGACTGAGGACTCTAATTGCAAACCTTTGTAATTGAGGACACCAGCTACCAAATGGCTCCCACCAATGTGCTGCAAAGAAAAAGACATTAATTAGTAACTCAGTTTATAATTTGAATTGTACAGAATGTAAAAAAATTTAACTTGAAAAGAAAAACCAATTGGAAATTGGAATTGCTTACCTGGTTGGTCCACATCTCTCACCATCTTTGCCAATTTTTTACCAAAAGTACCACCTGCCATAGTGAGAACAGTAAGTTGTCTATGTATTTCCAACTGGTCTACATGGCTAGTCACCATGCACTTCAAGCAATCAATTAATCCAGCTCTGACCTCCCCATCATGCAGATCTCTTGGTCGATTTTTATAATGATACTTTGGGTTCAAAAAATACCCAACTGCATGTATAGGATGATGGAGTTGATTGTTCCATCTGTTATCAATGATCTCCCATATACGACCACATTTAGCTAACCTATCCTTGTAAGCTACTTGTATCTGCTCCTTTGTCTAATCCATAGCCTCATAAATATAGCCCATGGCTAATTTTTCCCCATCCACCATCCTTAGCACCTTAAAAAGGGGCTCGGTAATTTTCATAAGCTCTATAGACCTTCTCCAAAAATAGTTGTCTAACACTTTCTTTTTGGTGTCTTTTCCATCTGGTCTACAAGCCCACCGAGATTCAGACCTTTCTTCAAAGGAAAACATTTTCTGTAATTTTTTATGTTGACCATTGAGACATTCCAACGTGAGGAAATCAGTTACAAATCTCATAATTGCTGGCCTAACAAGCTCTTTGCTCCGATTTGTTTTCCTCATTAGGCTCAATACCCATGAGTGGTTGTAAATGTATTTTGTAATGCACTTGCCATTCTCTACAGTGTTTTTTACCCACTCCACTTTGCCTATATCCTAAAGCATGAGGTCTATGCAATGTGCAGCACATGGAGTCCAAAATATGATCTTATACTTGGTATCAAGCATGTTTCCAACAAGAACATAGTTTGAGGCATTATCGGTGATGACCTGCACAACATGTTTCTCCTCAACTTCTTGAATAATTTTATCCAAAAGCTCAAATAGAAGGGATGCATCCCTCACCTTATTAGATGCATCAAGTGATTTCGAAAACATGATTCCATGAGGGAAAGAAACAAGGAAATTAATGATAGTGTGTTTCTTTCCATCAGTCCATCAATCTGACATGATGGAACAACCTGTTTTGAGCTATGAATCTTTAAATTCAACCAAATACTCATCAATGGAAGATATCTCTTTTTGCAAAATAGCTCCCCTCAAGTCATGAAGACTAGGGCCTTTGAAGCCTTTTCCTACAACTATAACAGAGTCCCACATAGCTTGGTAATAAGGTGAGCGAGCAGCATTAAATGGGATATCTGAATCATACCACCATCTAGCAATGTATTGATGAGAAGTTTCTTTGCATTGTCTTTTCCAATGTTGATCCAAAGGGGGTTGACAACTTGGCTGGGAGGAAGTGGGATTAGAAGAGGCAATGTTGGCAGAAGATGAGAAAAAACTTTGGATGTTTGTTCTCTTTGTTCCTTTTGATGGTTGGCCAAAAGAAGGATGAACATAGTGAAAGGGGTCATTGGTGGAAGGGATAGAAGAGGAGTCTTGAATCTCATAATCATCATACCCACTCTCTTTCATGGATGCTAATAATTCCCTCTTCGTTGCAATGTCATATTGGATGGCCTTCTCCCCAGCCTTATCCTCATAAAACGTTTCAAGCTTGGAAATGTATTCGGCCCTAATAGGACCTAATAGTGCATTTGGTGCATCACATGGCTTTACCTGGCCTCTTATCCCAGCCAAGTGTTGTTTCAATCTAAGAATACCCCCACATCCAATAGATTTATGGCATAATTTGCATATCGTTTTTCCATCAATTACATCACAATGAGCCCATGCACTGTCCTTTCCTTTTCGAGCCATGTTTGCTTGCAATAATAACAATTTGCAAAGAAATCTCGAAGTTTATAAATTTATAACACATAAAAAATATTAATTCATGGATAGCAATCAAATGAGGAATTTTCAAGTGAAAATCCTTACCTGTAAATGCACTAGCTTCCTTAGCCTCCTCTTGAAGATGGAAACTCCACTGACAGCTACAAACTATCTCCAAAATAGCTCCAACTGCAACTCCAAGATGACTACTCCAGCAAAAACGCAACACTCTCCAAGCTCACAAACAAACTCACAAACACTCATAAACACTCCAAATCAGATGTGTGAGACAAATATGAGGGAGAGGGGCCTCTTAAGGGCTTGGAGTAGGTGTTTTTTTAGGGAAAGCACCCTTAGTTTTCCTCCAAAACCCCTAAAACACATTCAGAAAGTCGTTGACTGGGCTCATGGTGGGCTTGCCTCCTAACCGACCTGTTTGGGACTAAATCGGCCGGTTTGATACAAACCAGCCGGTTTGATCCAGGTGGATATTGGTGGCCACCTGCCAAGTCCACCTGGACCCCCACCATTGGCTTTCTCAGCATTTTCAGTTTCCTTAATTGTAGCACAACTTACTATTTTTAGCCATTTTTTGGGTCCTGAACTTCCGGAGCTGTTTTGAGGCCATAAACAACGTTTTTTGGGGAATCCGGGGGCAATATGGGTCCATGCAATGGATCGATGTTGCTCGTTCCAACAATGATAGTGCTCGAATAGATCTTTCTAATGAGCTATTGTACACGTCAAATGGAGATCATATGCTAAAGTTACGACCTCGAGAAGTTGATGTACCAACTTACCCCCAAACGGGGCCCACAGTTTGGCGTTTCATCTCCTAGGGTTAGGTTTCGGAATGTTAAGGGTTTTTCGTTGTTTCTCAACAATAAATAGGCCTTCAAGCCTCATTGTAACATAGTTCAGAGGCAGGTAGCCATCACATCTCTTCTCAGAGATAAGCTACCATCGCCCTAGCTAGTTTGTTTCCATTTCGGATTGTAAGCATGTTTCAGTATTTTCCATTAATGAAATGAAGTATTATTTCCGCTGCATCTTTGTGTATATGGTTATCTCTGTAATTTGTTGCGTTCCTCTTTAAATCCGGATCAGTGGTATCAGAGCGGTCTGCTTTTTCTCTATTTTTCTTTTCATGTCCCCAACGAGGTCGAGATATAAGGAGTTAGGGCTTGAACTGGTCGAACCTTTTCAAGACCAACCTCGCAAATCCCGACGGCCTCCCATGGCGGATGACAAGAAAGACGAGGGGGCAGGAGATCCTATCAAAATCTTGCTCGAAGAAGCCCTCGAGCGGCAAAGGAACGCGATGACGGATAGCTTTGTGTAGATCCTTCAGCAGCTACCCAGAGGTGACGCATCGGCTTCCAACAGCTACTCTAGAAATGCCACGCCCTTTAAGGTACAAGTGAATTTTGAAATCCCCATCTTCGAGGGTTAAATAGACACAGATGCGGTAGATAAATGGTTAAATCTGCTAGATGGGTATTTTTCTGTTCATGAATTTTCAAGTCGGGAAAAGATTGTTTTCGTTCTTCTCAAAGCAGCCCCCCACATCAAGTACTGGTGGGAAACCTACTGCGAGTATAAGGATCAAAGCACAGGCTCACTATTTTCGGCCGCACCAACTTGGAATGACTTCCGGGATGCCATCAAGGAGCAGTACTACCCTGTCAAAAGCTATGAGGACAAATACATCAAATGGACCACACTGCGGCAGGGACGAGATCAAGATGTGCCAGAGTTCACAAACATTTTTCATACCCTTCGCACACATCTGGGTATCAAAGATTCTGAGCTGCATCTGGTACTCAAATACCGTGGCTGCCTAGACAGATACATCCAGGAAGAGGTGGAGTTCTTGAACATCTCCTCACTCGGCACAGCATACCGATACGCTGTCAAAATCGAGCAAAAGTTCAAACAAAAGAAGCGAGACTTTGGATCTTCAAATCCGAAGCCCAAAGGACAAAGCCAAGGCGGGGTGACCCAAGACAACCCGTTGAAGCCGCAAGAAAAGAACAACACCACAATGCCGAAGAAGGACATAGGAAAGTGGTGTGAGTTCCACAAGAGTCCCACTCATAACACAAGTGAGTGTCGGACCAAGTAACCATTGGTGGCCGAGTTGAAGGCTTTCGAATCAGGTACATGTTTCGACCCTGAGCCAGAACCTGACAAGGGGAATGGCAGAGGGAAGAAAATCATTGATGCAGATCCAAGCGCCACTGTTGCCACTGCCAAGATCTAGAAGAATGAGCCCGAAGAGCCAGAGGAGGGGGAACGTCTTTTCCACTCACAGATGTGGGTTAAAGGTTCGCCGCTGTAATTCATTGTCAATAGTGGTAGCCAAAAGAACCTCATTTCAGCAGAGGTCGTGAAGCGGTTGGGCCTACCGACTACATCACACCCACAGCCGTACAGTATCGGGTGGCTTCATGAAGGACAAGATCTCAAAGTCCGCCAGCAGTGCCACCTTCCCTACAACATCAAGCCCTTCACAGATGAGGTATTGTGTGATGTTACACCTATGGATATTTGTGATGTACTATTAGGCCAGCCATACTTGAGGAAGCGACATGCTGTGTATGAGTCAAGGCCTCGTGCTGTCATTATTTATTTGAGTAATTCATTATACAGGATACCAGAGGTAGCCCCACCTACTACCACCTCTTTGATCACTGCTAAGAAAGGCAATAACCTCATCTCCCAGACTAGGAAACTCATCTGTATGGTTCGCTCCCAAAGTAAGGGGAAGATCATTGCTACATCCATGACCCCCGCTAAGGGTTTCTCCATGCAGCAGCCACAGAAGAGGGATACAGTCATGACAGAACACATGAACAACTTCTCCTCACCCACAGGGGTACCACACAAGTTTCAAGTGGGCGATAAAGTTTGGTTACATTTGTAGAAAGAACGCCTTACAAGAGCCCATCAGAAGCTCAGACCACTCCAACATGGTCCATACAGTAGTGCCAAGCCTGTGGGGAACAATGCTTTGGAGCACAACATTCCTCCATTCCTTCGCTTGCACCAAGTGTTCAATGTGGACCATCGTCGACCATGCTTCCCACCATTACTGGACACATCAGAAAGTGCAGAACAAGTTCAGCAGATGGAGGAACTCAACGCAATGGGGACCACTGCTTCCTAAGGGGGGAGGAATGATCCAGGTGGATGTTGGTGGCCACCCACCTATCCCATTTGGACCCCCGCAACTGTCTCTTTCAGGTTTTTTTCTGTAAATGTAGCACAATTTACTATTTTTAGCAGTTTTTTCGGGTCCTGAACTTCCGGAGCCGTTTTGAGGCCCTAAACGACGTTTTTTGGGAAATCTGGTGGCAACATGGGTCCATGGACCGATGTTGCCCTTTCCAAAGTGGTAGTTCTCGGATAGATCTTTCTAACGAGCTATCATACACGTCAAACGGAGATCGTATGCCAAAGTTACGACCCCGGGAAATTGATGTACCAATTTACCCAAAACGGGGCCCACAATTTGGCGTTTAATCTTCTAGGGGTAGGTTTTGGAATGTGAAGGGTTTTCCATTTTTTCTAAACAATAAATAGGCCTTCGAGCCTCATTGTAACACAGTTCGGAACAGTTCAGAGGCATGTAGCCGCACATCTCTTCTCAGAGATAAGCTACCATCGCCCTAGCTGGTTTATTTCCAATTTTGGTTGTAAGCATATTTCGGTATTTTCCATTAATGAAATGAAGTATTATTTCAGCTGCATCTCTTTACTTATGGTTATCACATCTCTGTATTTATGGTTATCTCTGTAATATATTGCGTTCCTGTTTAAATCCGGATCACTATGGGAACAACATGATTTCAATTAAGTGAAGAAAATATTCTTGAGTC
Organism: Pinus taeda; assembly: GCA_000404065.3. NCBI lineage: Eukaryota > Viridiplantae > Streptophyta > Pinopsida > Pinales > Pinaceae > Pinus > Pinus taeda. Next base: position 292,361 of record APFE031220933.1, on the reverse strand, counting down.
AAGTGAAATTAAGGATGTGAGTACAGTCACTTGACTGTATGGAATTTTGGAACATGAGGCAAAGGAGACTGAGAGAATTTGAATTTTGAAGAGCAGTGGCAAAAATTTTGTGTTCTGGCCCAATGCGTAGCGCGCTCCCTATGCGTAGCGCGCTCCCTATGCGTAGCACGCATGTAATTTACACAGGCCGGTGAAGCCCAGTGCATAGCGCGCTCCCAATGCGTAGCGAGCCACATAGTGCATTTTGCAGGAGGATTTTTGAGGCCTTCCTGGTGTCCAAATTGAGCGTGTGATAGCTCGTTGGAAAGCTATTGGAGTATAATTTCCAACCCAAGTAAAATATTTCAATTTGGACTTCATTTTCCTTGTCATAAATCAAATCTCCCAAAACTTGTCAAAATGAGCAGAATGAGGCTGCCTCAAGGCAGAGCGCCGTTGCAGTCAACTTTTGAAGGCCTTCCTCAACTCCAAATTGAACTCATGATAGCTCATTGGAAATATCTTTGTGTCTAGTTATCATTTGACTCATCAATCAAGTCATGTGGCCAACCATGCTAGGCGAAATCTTGATTTTCCCAAGGTTACTTCAGAGGTGCATTCAATTCTCCCGAGGCAACGGTATTTTTGACATTTCTCTAAAACCATGATACCTGTGTAAAAAGTGAGGGAGGTTTTTCTTCTTTGACATGTTTTGGACAAAAACCTCGCTCAGTTTTCCAAAATTCATCTTTTATTGCTCTGAAACATATTTTGAGTGAAACTTATCCCGCTGTGTGAAACAAGGAATTTTGTCGAAATGAAGCGAAATGAAGGGGATAAGGGGCTTCTAAATTCTTGGGGAAATTTTGGGAAGTAGGGAGGGATGTTAGGAAGTAGGGGAAAGTGGAATCTCAGAGATTGAGTGAGGGGAAGGGGTCCAAAAGGGAAAAACACAGGCCTAGCCTAGAAAATTGCCAAGTTTGTGGCAAAAAACTAGGGTTTGTGCAAAAATGAGGAATTTGGGGGATCTCAGTGATGGGAAGTGTTTAATAAGGTACATTAATGATAGGGGAAAGTGTATGAACATCAGGATACAAGTTTTTTCGATGATTTGACCATCCAAGAGAAATTACCTCCAAAACCCTAGGAGAGGGAAATGGACCTTACGTAGGCACAACTGAAGCAAGAACAAGCTGTAAAATGACCCAATGGAACTTTACATGATGATTACAACCCTCTGAATGATGGTACACTCAGTTGAATGGTGTCATGAAACGTCATTTGGACAACTTTGACAGGAGTAAAAGCAACCCCTAGACCTAATGCCTAGTGACCAAATTTTGCTTGAAGACTCTTTGAAATGACAAAATTTGACCTTGATACCTTAAAATCACTTTGTAAGAGCATGTTTGATCACTGAAGGAAGGCTGCAAAGACTGACACTAATAGATTCATCCAAGATTGATGCTTTTGATGTTAAAACATTGGAGGATGAGGGAAGGTCGCAAAGTAACTTGGCGAAAACAAGAGATTTATTTTATTTAGGTTTGATGAATTCTAAATCAAACTCCTGCAAAATAACTATCCATTTTGAATATTTTCCCCCCAGCAATTGACATGACAAAATGTATGTCATAGGGTTGCAATCCGATATAATAATAGTTTTCCGGAGGAGGATGTAATGACGAAATCTCTGCACAACTTGAACGGTTGCCAAAGCTAACTTTTCGACATAATGAGATTATGACTCAAATAATAAATATGATGTTCAATTCCACTTTCTTCTTGGACTAAAACCATGCCAATGGTTGTATATGTAGCGACGAGATACAGGTAATAGTCTTTTTGATATTTTGGGGCATACATTAATGATGCTCTAATCAGGGAATCTTTAAGAGCATCAAAGGAAGCTTGTGCAACCTGATCCCAATGGAAGGTACCCCTTTCTTCAATAGACGAGTGAAACCTCTATCCAACTCAGCATAGTTTGGAATGAACCTCCTTAGAAATTTTTCCTTCCCTTGAAGTCTCTGTAACTGTAACAAGTTTAAAGGTGGAGGCAAGTCAAAGATTGCTTTAAACTTAATTGGATCGAGTCTAATTCCATCTTTTGAGACCACGAATCCAAGCAATCGACCAGAGCCGACACAAAACACACACTTGTGTGGATTGAGTCGTATCTTGTAGTGTCAGCACCGTAAAAGTATTGCTCTCAAATATTGCGGGTGATCAGTCCGCTTTCGTGAATGAGCAGGCAAATCATCAAGATAAGGTTGAACAATGTGCTTGATGTCATGCAAGGCATAATTCATCGCTCTTTGAAATGTAGCCCCTGCATTCTTCAAACCAAATGGTAACTTTCGATAGGCGAATGTGCTCCTCGAATAAATAAAAGTTGTTTTACATTGGTCCTATGGGCGGATATTGATTTGATTGTAGCCAGAAAATCCATCCATCCATGAATGAGAATATTTCACATCCGGCACATTCGTCAATAATATGGTCAATAAAGGGTGTAGGATAATTGTCTTTTGGACATGCTTGCTTTACATCCCTATAATCGACACACACTCGAATTGTCACTTGTTTTTTCATAACTGGAACAATGTTAGATACCTAATCGGTAAGAGGTATAGGGAAAATGAAGCCAACATGCAAAAGTTTTTCAACCTCTGCTTTAATGGCAACGACTTTCTTAGGACAAATAGGTCGAAGCTGTTATCATATTGGTTTGACATCAGGGTACATTTTAATCTCATGTTCAACAATGCTTGAGTCAATTCCTGGCATCTCCTCGTAAGACCATGAAAAACTATATCTAAATTCACGAAAGAGAGCACGATATTTCTCAAGTTCCAATGGAGAACAAGATTTGCCGACATGAATGTTTTCTACAATGTTAGACTTGGTCGAAATGTTTATAGAAATCGTTTCTTCTATGTTTGACAAAGTACACTCAGAATCTATTGTATCTACTCTAACAGAATTCGACAGGAAATCAATGATTGATGGGTGGTTCAGTTCATTTGAATAATCTTCGATGTCATCTGGAAGATGGGAATGATGATGATAATCTTCCTACGGTTCCTCTCATATCATCATTGATTGGATGATTCCTTCATCCATAGAATGTATACGTGAAAAAGGATCCAAAGAGGTACCATATTCCAACGACCTATCTACCCATACAAATGTTAAGTGCGGATTTGGGTTTGCCGCACAAGCCCGAAAGATTGATTTCTATGATGATTTAATGGGGCTTAACGACAACACCTCCATATTACTATCATCTTCAACTTGGTTGGAAATCCTCCTTAAATCAGATGAGGTGGAGGAAATCATGTTTCAAGTCTCTACCCTTGCCACTTCCGCCAAATTAGATGGTGACGAGAGGGTAAAAGTGCCCATTAGGGAAGGATCTTTAAAGAGACCTACTCCAAAATTTTGAAGTGACAGCGGGGGTTCGTGTACCAATAGAATGCTTCCCATAGCCTATGGACTATTGGCAAAGAAAGCTAGCTGATCAATGACCATGATTCCACCCTTAAAAGGGAATGCAATAGTACGAAAGTACGTGGAAACCACAACAGCCATAGCATATACCCATGGCCTTCCCAGGAAAATGTTGTAATCGAGGGGTCCGTCAACTAGCTCAACTTCAACAGTAACCGTTTTTCCCCCATGTTCGATTTGCAGGTTACTCAAAATCACACATGGAGTATATGTTCTTCCATCAAAAGCTTTCAACGTTGTTATGATCTTAACCTGCAAATGATACCCAAATACAGAATATGCGAAGAAAAGAGACCCAGAATACAGAATATGCGAAGAAAAGATACCCAGAACACAGAATAGCAATGAATTTATTATTCAGAGAGTAATGTTCATTTGCCTCTTTGAAGGGGCAACCTCCAATAGAGCAGAGCTCGATTAAAAAATAAGACACGATGCTCCTCACAGGGAGTTTCTATCATTTATATATGACTCCTACGTGCAATACCACGGGCCAATACCGTGTATTACTAATACCATCTATCTAATACTACGACCCATTTGCAACTAATTGTGGTTCCGTTATTAATTGCAGATTAACCACTTACAATTATTAATATGGGCTTTATTGACTCTTGACTATGACGGGGTCCCATTACATAGATAAGGGGGTTAGGGTGGGACCCTAACAAACGTGGTTGGTGATCGTGACAACAGCGGTGAACCAAGTGTTTTCCAGCAGCTCATGGACATAATGCAAGTAGATGCCCCCTCATCAATGATAGTTCGGTGAACATTCTTATTGAGAGCTTTTACTTGGATTAGGAAATCTAATTGCACCGGTAACTATGGTGAATACCCCACATGGTTAAAAACCACAAGATTTGAATTCGTAGGATCTATTCCACCTATTGCTGACAGTAGAGCCTGTTTTTGGGAGGGGCAGTTTTGCAATACCTCGAGTGTTGACATAGCAGAAGGCGATTGAGCAAGATCTTCTACTATGTTATAATTTTGAGCTGCTCAAGCCCGAGGGTTGAATGTCGATTTGTGCACAACTCCATTTGGTGGTTTTATTGTCAATTCAGGTATAATGGGTGGAACAACTTCAGATGAAGTTGAAGTCGAAGGATTAGGTTGATTAGTGGCCTGATTATTCAACAACGACGGATTTCCATAATCTCTGTTTCTTGTTGACACCAAAACTTCATTTTGTGGCTTTGTGATGGATAAAATTAGTACTTGGGATGTGGAAGCATTCTCTGTTGCAACCAAATGTGTCTCCGGGGTTGAAAACAGATTTGTCAACACTGCCGATGTGTTTGAAGTCTTTAAAAGTTTAGAGACCTGAGAGCGATGTGGACAATCTCTTGTAAAATGCTCGTCATTACATATTAGACATGGATAATGAGGTTTCCTTGCTGAATTAGAGGAATCAGATGATTTCTTTGGAGGGGAATTTTCTTGTTTCTTTTTATTTTTCCCCTTTTTCTTGCCTGCTGGTTGCTTTGGATTTTTGCCTTTGTCATATGACACGACATTAAGATCAGAGGCAAGAGGTTTTTCTGATACATTGGTAGTTTGATTGGAAACAACAAGAGTTTGACCAGATGGTCTTCCTGCTGACTGTGTGCTTGAAGAACCGATCACACCGTCGCCGGCATGAGAGTCCTTACTTGAATATGGAGGAGGTGGAACAGTGAAAGCTGGTCAAGATGCATTGGGAATTTTATCATAAAGCGTGCCAGATTGTGTGTAAATCAAATCCAAGTATTGGGCATGAGCAATGACTTGCTCTTCTGTGACAATTCCACCTTTTTCCACATCCTCGGTGATTGATGGCAATAAGTATTTTATGAACCACTCAGCTAAAAGCTAATCGGGAACATATGTCTTAACCATTCGACGATGACGCTGCCACTCATGAATATGATTTGATATATGGGTAGCATTAGTCTATTTAAAGTTGGTTAGGAGTTCTGTTCCAGTCTCGTATCTGATAGGTAACTGGAAGTGGGTCAAAAATGTAGTGGCTAAAGTGGTGAAATTATCTAAAGAAGCTCTTGGTAATTCAATGTACCATTTAGCAGCTGGACTAGTAAGTGTTCTTTGGAAAAGACGAAGTCTGACCGAATCGTCATTTAAGGAGTTTGATGAACACCACAAATGAAAGGTCATAACATGATTTGATGGGTCTTCTCCAGGATTTCCGTTAAACTTTGGAATGTCAGGGGGTAACTTATGCAAAATTACCGGCCACCAAGGTGCATATAAGATTGGATCATTAGTGAGCCGATTTTAATCTAGTAATTCTAAATTTGCTACAAATGGCAACTGTTGATTCAAGTCAGGTTGAGCATACCCGGGATATGATGGAATTGCCTGAGCAATAGGTCTTTGCATACCGACATAGGGCATTTGCATTTGGTAACCTTGGTATGGTTTTTGAACAAAACCGATATAAGGTGGTTGTTGATAACTAGGTTGAATGTGTGGTTGTCCATTACCTGCAAAGCCTTGTTGACCAGGACCTTGGTAAGCTTGAGATTGACCAAAACCAGGTTGAGCTTATGGAACAAGTCCAAACTGGGGTTGGAATTGCTGGAATTGGGGTTGTTGAAATTGAGGCTGCCATGGTTGTTGAATCAACTGTTGTTGTTGTTGGTACAACTGTTGTGGATTTAATGTTTGTTGTTGTCCAACAATGAAAGGTTGGCCAGGTTGTGAATAAACTATACCAGTGTAAGCCTGGGTTAGTCCAGATAAGGGTACACTAACTTGAGGTTGTTTTTGAACTCCAGAAACAAGTGGTTGTTGTACAACAACTTGAGGATCTTGAACTTCTTGACTTGAAACTTGTGATTGCAAGGTAGAGGGATCAGTTTGTATAGGTTGAGATACAACATTTTGAACTTGTGACTGTGGTACAATAGTAACAACAGGTGTAGTAGAAATATCTGACACAGTTTGCATTGGTTGTGTTGGATACACAAGCCTTGGTTGAACTTGGATTGTTGGTTTCCATTGACAAACTCTAATTCCAGATTGACCTGAATACTGTGGGATATTACCATATGGTAGTCCCCCGGAATAAGGAGGATACGGTGAATAAGCATATTGCTCTCCATATGGTGGCAATCCAATATTTAATGGATACATAGGTCTTTGTTGACCAGATTTCCCAGCTTGATACTAATATGCAGGATCAAACTGTTGAGTTCCCATTAGAGAAGAACTAGGTAAAATTCCAGTTGAGGACATGGGTGATGACCATGGTGTAGAAGCAACCCCTAAGTGGGTTCCAAACAATGATTGGTAACCAACCGAGACTAACGATTCACCATACAGGTGCAACTCAAGTGTGGTAGAAAACATCGAAGAAGTTACAACAGAAGATTCTGCTACAACTGCATCAGATGATACAGTCTGAGATGTTGATGGTTGTTCAACGATAGTTAACTGACCCAAAAGTTTTCCTAAAGATTCAACGAGTACTTGAAAAGAGGCAGGATCAAATGAAGCGAAAAAATCAGGAGTATTAGGGTAAAGATAAAACCCAGTTCCAAAGTGAAACGAGGTTCCAGGTGTGGAATCTTCTTCTAATTCCTCCTCTATAGTAATTAAACCTGGTGGAAGAACTTCACCGTTAGGTCCGTAAAAGATTTCTGGTGTTGATGAAGTTGAAGTTTCAATAGTTATTGATGTCTGAGGGGTAACCGATTGCTCGTCTTCCGATAAAGTAACAACTTCTGAATGTTCAAATTCGAAGTCCAGATGTTCGGTAAATGAACGATAGTTTCAGAAAGAGGTTCCTGAACAACTTCAGGTTCAGATGTAACTTCTGTTTGAACTGGGATAGACGCTGGATTAACTTCTGGTTGAACTGATTCAAGTTCAGAAGTACTTTCTTGTTGAGCAATTTCAAGTTGAGAATCAACTTGTGGTTGAACAACTTCCGTTACTGTTTCACTAGGATCAATGCTAATGTCCTCAGGTAATTGTGAAACTCCCTCTTCAGGAATGGATGTGCTAGAAATAGTTGGAGTAACTGGAGTCTCTGTACTTACCGAAATAGATGATTCAGGTAACTCATATGAAGAACTAGGAGTTCTTGATGTAGTATACTCAGTTAAGTGAGACCGCTTTGCCCGAATTGCCGTCGCTTTGGGAGGCGATGGTGGTTTGCTCGCTGTTCTCTGCGAACGATGGGGTATGGGTTGATGTTCCTCCATGGTTACCGATTAATGTTATTATCAAAAAAGAAATAAACAAAAAGGGCTATACTAGGCAAAAAGTTTACCAAGAAACTGTGAACTGCAAAATACCCCCTGGCGAACAAAGAAGTACGGACAGGCAATCTCCCCAAATGATGTGTTCGGTGTATCACAGTTTACAAGGCAGACGACTCAGTTACTTAAGGATGGATAGCAACCTAGAGTTGTCCTCCCATATATACCCGAAGGTACGTGGAGGCCCAGTCCATATAAGTGTTGTCTAATGCAAAACCGCACAGTGAGATTGCCATATACTTTACATACTGTAACACCGCCCTATATACCCGAAGGTACATGGACGAGCTATGATATACTCACGTACGTGGAATGAGGTATCACACTCAGGATGTATTTCAGATAAGTTAGTGACAACTGCTTTGTTTTACGACGTCAGAACACGTCTCTAGCCTAGAACCACTAAATGTTCTCGTTAATGACAATGCTCCATTAGGTAAATTGATGTTTATGTTAAGTTAATCTTGCTTAGGAATTTGCCTTTCAAGTTCACCGCATGATGTATTCTGAAATTCCTAGGAATGGAACTATCATGATAAGCATTCTTTCCATTCAATTTAACGATGAAAATCCTAGCTACTTAGGGATAGAGCAATCAGATTTCTTTTGATCAAAGAGCAAAGAGCACAATCTAAATGCAAATTCCCTACACTATTCCTATCAACACACACAAACTCTTTCAATGCAACATGCATGTATCTCTTTTCTATTTCTCTTAATGTGAACGAACAAAAAGGAAAACTAATGCACAATCGATCAATAAACTCTTTTCATAAAAATGATGATTTTGCGACAATTTCTTTTCAAGGAAAGGAAGACTTTATGAAACTTTCGTTTTCAAAGAAATGAGGAATTGCGACACTTTCAATGAAAAGACTAATCATATGCATACATCAATCAACCGATCTTTCATGAATGAGGACTTTATGACAATTCAATTTCGAAGGAAAAGGCGATTTTACAACACTTTCTTTCGACAAAGATCAATCGACCAAAAACTAACTTTCGACTATAGATTGAAAATGACAAAGTAAATTCATAAGAAACATTTATCAATCCTAGTCTAAGTAGGGCCAGGTAAGGAGATAAAAAACTATTTTCAGAGACAAGACATCATTGACATTCAACAAATCATTCAAACAGGAGAAAATTGGCACAAAACTTCAGTTCCTAGATGGGAAACTGACCCTCAAGGGTTTAGTGTAGGCTGCAGTGAGAGACAGTGCACTTTAGTGGACTGGCTCTATGTAGGAAGTGCATTGCAGTGCACTATGTCCTTCATTGGGTTGCGCTAGTGACAGTATGCCATTTATGAAGGCAATTTGACACAAATTTGACTCAATTTTTTATGAAATCATATTGAAATTCAATCAACAACCACAAGTACAGTATGTAGAAATGTCTTAAGAGGCTGATAAGCTACTAAGATGGATGATTGCTCCCCATTATGGTCACTAATTTGTTTTGGGAAGTTTTAGTGTCTACAGATAAACGCTTAAACCCCTAGACTAGTAGCTAAGTCTAGAACAACAGTGCAAAGCATTCTCTACCTTTTATATAACCAATAGATTAAATAAGACAGTAAAGAAGACTACCTGTAGCTTTCGCTTACTCCTTATCTCCCTTGACCAATTCTGTCACTCCTTTCCGTACTTAATCTGCTTGAAAAATACCTGCACACAGATAGAAGACAAAAACTGATCCAAGCATATGATAATGATCTATTGATTAAACATAGAATGGAATCAAGTTCATAATACACATATGAAAGCATCAATGGACAATACAAACATATGGAACAAGCTTTGAACACTTTATTAGTAAAAGGAAGAGTTACAACCCAATTTGCTTGACTCAGTATCACTCCTCTAGTTCAATCCCATCCTATCCTCATAACGAGAAAGACATTTTGACATCATTACAATACTTGAAACTAACTCAAGTCTCATACTAATAACATCTCCCTATAATTCAATCATTTCCAACCCATGATCACTTAGATGAGTGGTCTTTTTATAGGTGAATGAAGGAAGTTATGCCATAAATGGTGATAATGAATGCCCTCCCAAACTTAGAATTTAGTTCCATGGAGGAAGGGATAAAGGGGTTGATGTTTCTTAACTCCTTACCTCATCCAAATTCAAGCTCAAAGGAGTAGATAAACTTGGGAAACTTCTCGATGCATCCATTGGATGAGAATATTCCCAAACCCCAATGAAATTTCTCTCAAATTCACCCAGCGCAGGCCAAAGAGGGCTCAAGTGCGTTGCTTAGAACCTAAGTAGTGTACTGGACTACACTGCAGTGCACCCTAATGAAGGCTTGCCTACGCTGATCTTCTTAGAGGCAGTTTTTGGATGATTTCAGTCATGGAATCTCTTGGGAAGGAGACATTATGATGGTTGACTTCATTTAGGGCATGTAACAACTAAATTAGGGTTTGATGGGCCCTAATAGTACTGATCTGTAAGTTGGGGTTGATGTGCCCAAATGGATCTGTAACAGGAGGTGCCACTCCTTTTAAGGTATAAGTAAACTTTGACATTCCCATATTTGAGGGCCAAATAGATGTAGACGTTGTAGATAAATGGTTAAATATGTTAGAAGGATATTTTTCTAGTCATTATTTTTCCAGGCAGGAAAATATTACTTTTTCTCTTCTCAAAGCCGCCCCCAACGTCAAGGATTGGTGGGAAACCTATTGTGAGCAGAAGGATGAAAGTACACCCTCATTGTTTTCATCTGCACCCACTTGGAATTCGTTTCGGGATACTATCAAGGAGAAGTACTACCCTGTTGGGAGCTATGAGGATAAATACAGAAAGTGGACAATGCTGCGGCAGGGAAGGGACCAAGATGTGTCTGAGTTTACCAATGTTTTTCATACCCTTCGCAAGAAGTTGGGTATCAAGGATTCTGAGAAACGTTTGGTACTCAAGTATTGCAGCTGCCTACACAGGTATATCTAGGATGAGATGGAGTTCCTGGAAATATCCTTGCTTAGCACAATGTACCGATATGCTATCAAGATCGAGAAGAAGCTTAAATAGAAAAAGCAATTCTTTGGATCTGCGAATCCAAAGCAAGGGAAAGGTGCCCCCAAACTGCAGAACAAAGGAAAAAGTTGAGGTGGGGTGACCCAGGACAACCCACCAAAGCTGCAAGCAAAGAACAACACCTCGAAGCTGAAGAAGGACACGGGAAAGTGGTGTGAGTTCCATAAGAGCTCCACTCGCAACACAAGTGAGTGTCGAGCTAAGCAGTCACTAGTGGTCGAGTTGAAGACTTTTGAATCAGATGCATGTTCCCACTCTGAGTTAGAACCTGACAAGGGTAATGACAAAGGGAAGTAGATTATCAATGTGGAGCCCAATGCCAAAATTGCCACCACGAAGATCTAGAAGGAGGAACTCGAAGATCCAAAGGAGGAGACACGCCTCTTCCACAAAAGAAACTCATTTTAGTAGAGGTCATGAAGTGGCTGGGCTTATCGACCACAACACACCCACAACCATACACCATCGAGTGGCTTCACCAAGGATGGGATTTCTGCGTCATCTAACAGTGTCGCCTTCCATGCAACATCAAGCCCTTCTTGGATGAGGTATTAAGTGACATTGCTCCTCTTGATGTTTGTGATGTATTATTAGGCCAACCATACTTGTGGAAGCGACATGCTGTGTAGGTTCAAGGCCTCGCACTATTATTGTTATCTTGGGAAATAAGTTGTACATGATACCAGAGGTAGCATCGCCTACCGCCATTTCTTTGGTTACTGCAAAACAATGTAGTAAGCTCATTTCCAAAACTGGGAAATTTGTTTTCCTGATGATACGCCCTCAGGGAAAGAAGAAGATGGTGGCCACGAAGTTAATACAGGGCCTGTAACGCCTGCGGTTATGTAACCGGGCGCGTGCGCTCCTCACTTGAGCAAAAATAACTAAGGCATGGAAACACCGTTTATATGCGAGCTAAGGCGTGAATGGGTGGTGGTCCAGCTGACTTGGTGAGGGGCTTCGCACAAGACTTGAGGGCGTTAGCGTGTTGGTGAATGGTGGTATTGGTGGGTCGGCCGACGAGAGGTCGCCACTCACACGAGAGCGTATATACTTTGGTGGAAACGCTCAGTTGGAAGGGAAGTTCGAACATTGCATCTCATTGTTTGTGGAAGTGCGAAGGCACATCGCATAAGGTAGAAGTGCGAAGGGAAGAACACACAACAGCTCGGGTAGATGCGCCTGCCGGTCGAGCGAGGCGACACGGTATAACAGCACGGGTAAGAAGGTTGGGTGAACCGCCCGCCGGGTGAAGGCACACGGGCGAGGGTGTGGGTGAACTGCCCGCCCACGGGTGAACGCACACGGTTGTGGAGGGCGCCCGATACACGGTTATGGTTCGTGCGGGTGTGCATGGGCGCGCCCGCCCGTTCGGGCAAAGATTGTATTGTATATTTTGGTGAAGGTTGAGGTGCGACCGCTGTGCGCTCTTGCACGGGCGGGCGCCCGCCTCGGTTATGAACACCGGTGGAGTGTTGCTCCCGGCCATTGTAATGAAATCTCTTATATAATAAAAATAAGTCTTCTCTTACATACTATTGATGTTCTTGTTATCGTTTATCATGCTGTTATAATGGTTTCCACAAATTATAATATAATTGAAGGTTTTTATACATGAATGAAGGCGTAGTTCGTAAAGTAACATAATTATGGAAAAGGTTGGTTACTTAGGCGGTGCCGCACCTGGCCAATTAAAGGAAAAAAGAATTGGGGGCGTGAAAGGGCCCCTTCAAATGACAACAATAGATGGTCAAGGTCGTGGAGGAGTGAAAGGACATCTTCACCTCCCTCACAGGGGTGCCTCTGCACTGTCAGGTCAAGCACTCCATCGATATGACCCCAGGTGCATTGTTTCCCAATGGACCAATCTATCAGTGCTCTTTTCTGGAGAACGATGAAATCAAGAGGCACATTCAAGAGCTGCTGCAAAAAGGTCACATCCGGCCGAGTTCATCACCTTGTGGGAACCCGATCGTGTTGGTACAGAAGAAGGATGAGACTTGGAGACTCTATATTGACTATTGAGTGCTGAACAAGATCACTGTTTGGAATAGGTACCTGATCCCATGGATTGATGACCTTCTAGACCAACTCAAGGGGGAAAAATATTTCATCAAGATCAACTTAAAGTCCAGATATCATGAAGTACTAATTGAACCCTCCGATGTGTGGAACACTGCCTTCAAAGCCAAGGAGGGCCTTTTCAAATGGCTGGTTATGCCTTTCCGGTTGACAAATGCTCCTAAAACCTTCATGAGGCTGATGGATGACATATTATGGCCATTCACCAACTCATTTTTAGTGGTATACTTGGATGACTTCCTGATCTTCAGCCAGAGTTGGGAAGAGTACCTCCACTACATCTAACAGGTACTCCAAACACTATGACAACACAAATTGTGTGCCAATTTAGAGAAATGCACTTTTTGCATGAGCCAGGTTCAGTATTTGGGATACATTATTGATGAAAAAGGGGTGCATGTGGATCTAGACAAGATCTAAGTCATTCGGGATTGGCAAGCCCCAACCACTTTGACAAAGCTTCACAACTTTTTGGATCTTGCCAATTTCTACTGCAGGTTCGTGTTGGGGTTCTTTCATATCACTTGGCCCTTGAGTTAAGTCACCAAGGGAGGATAAAAAGCAAAATATTTTTGGTCTTAATCTCTACAGAAGGCATTCACAGAGTTGAAATATCGCCTCTACTTTGCACCAGTGGTCACATTACCAGACTTGCAACAACCATTTGAGATCGAGATAGATGCTTCTAACTATGCTATTGGGGCAGTCCTTACTCAACAGGGGCATCCAGTAGCATATGACAGTGATACACTTTCATACATAGTCTTGAAGTATCCCACTTATGACAAAGAGATGTATTCCATTGTGGAGGCTTGGTAATAATGGAAGCATTACATTTTGGGGAACGAAGCGGTCATCCACACAGACCACCGATCCCTGCATTTCATACAAACGCAAGGGAAGTTGCAGAATGATTGCCATCAGAAGTGGTCCACATACCTGCAACAGTTCCATTTGAATATCAAGTACAAGAAGGACAACACCAATAATGTTGCAGACTACCTCAGTTGACCCCCAATCACGTGTTAACCACCGTGCTCAACTCTTGTGGGCACGAGACTTCTCATTGGCCACTTCTATACAAAGTGACCAAAATTTCGACCACACATACCAGACGCTCTTGGAGGGTCAGTAAGTTCCCATTTTCACCTCCAAGATGCACTGTTATGCCACCTGGGACACCTTTGTGTTCCTTCAAGCGAGCATGCCAAGATGATTTGGGAAGCACACTACAATTGGGTCATTGGGCATTTCGGGGTCGAGAAAACAATGATAGTATTGCAAAAGTATTTTTGTTGGCCAAATATTTGATAAAATGTCAAGAAGTACATAAAATCCTTCACTGATTATGCCATTTCCAAACCGACCATCAAAAAGCAAGGCCTTTATACCCCACTGCCCACCCCTAGTCGACCTTGGCAATCCATCTCCAGGGATTACATGTCGGGCCTTCCTTCTACTAAGCATGTCAACAATTGTGTTTTCGTGGTCGTCGACAAATTCTTGAAGATGACCATTATGGCGGCTTGCAAGAAGAATATCACGACAGAAGTCATTGCTAAACTCTTCTTTGAACGGGTGTGGGTATACTTTGGGATCTGACAGTCTATCATCTCAGATCGGACAAGAGGTTCCTCAGTACATTTTGGTCCAGTCTCTGGTCGATGTTGGACACCAAGCTCACTAAGTCCAAAACTTTCCATCCCCAAAATGATGTTAGACAGAGGTCGTCAACAGGATGATCATACACATTCTGTGCATGTACAACTCTAAGAATCCACACACATGGGATGAGAGCCTCACCTATGTCTAGCACAGCTATAACAAGGCTCTCTATAGCTCGACTGGCCACAACCCTTTTCAGGTGGGCTTGGGATTCCAACCACTATGATGTGGCCATACCATTTGCAGCTACTCAGGCAGATTCAACTCATGTCAAGTTCGAAGCCGACAAGGCAAACAACTTCATTGAGCACATTCAACACATTCGCCAACAGGTCCACAACATATTTGACATAACTAATGCTAAGTATAAGTAGCGACATGATCAACATCGGGTGCCACACAAGTTCCAATGGGTGACAAAGTTTGGCTAAGTTTGCAGAAGGAGCGCCTCATTGGGCCCCACCACAAGCTTCCCTTGCTTTGATATGGGCCATAGGCCATCACCAAGGTAGTAGGAGACAATGTATTTAAGCTCAACATTCCACCATTCCTTGGCCTACACCCAGTGTTCAATGTGGACTGCCTTTGGCCCTACTTTTCATTAGTGTTGGACACATCCGACATTGCAGAACAACTCACAAAAATAGAGTTAAACCCAAAATGCATGGAACGAGCCACAACTGATCGAATCATGGACACACAAATCAAGGACACCCGACAACGAAGGATCCAACTATATCGAGTCGTCAAAGCAGACCAACTCCTTCACCAGGACAAGTGGCTCGCCAGCGACCAAGTTCAATAGAAGTTTCCTCATCTCATGGAGGAACTCAACGCAATGGAGACCATTGCTTCCTAAGGGGGGAGGAATGATCTGGGTGGATATTGGTGGCCACCCACCTATTCCATTTTGACCCCCACCATTGTTTCTTTTATTTTTTTAGATTCCTTAATTGTAACACAATTTATTATTTTTGATAGTTTTTTGGGTCTTGAACTTCCGGAGTTGTTTTGGGGCACTAAACAATGTTTTTTTGGAAAACCCACTGGCGGCGAATACATGCTTTTCACTCACTATTTGTTGTCAACAGTTTTAGTCATCGGATAGATCATTCTAACAAGCTATCATGTGTGTCAAATAGAGATCGTATGCCAAAGTTACGACCTTGGGAAGTTGATGTACCAACTTACCCCAAGGGGGCCCAAAGCTTGGCATTTGATCTCCTAGGGTTAGTTTTTTTTATGTTTAGGGTTTTCCATTGTTTCTCAATAATAAATAGGTCTTCAAGCCTCATTATAACACAACTCAGAGGCATGTAGTCACCACATCTCTTCTCAGAGATAAGCTACCATCGCTCAAGCTAGTTTATTTCCATTATGTATGTAAGCATATTTCAGTTCTTTGATATTAATAAAATGAAGTTTTATTTCTGTTGCATCTCTGTGTGTATGGTTATATCTATAATTTGTTGTATTCCTGTTTAAATTCAGATCAACCAATGATAGTTTATTGGGGTCCTATTCTTGTATCAAGGAGGATACCTAATGTTTTGGGGCCTTAAAATTATTTTAATGCCACATGACCCATGCACATGGTACAAAACTAACAAACTTTCTATGTAAAAGGAATTTTTGACATACATATTTTATATTAATCTCCGTATGAATTCTTGCCTACTATAAATAGTTATTAATCATTTAGGGAAAAATAATAACTTACATTTAGTAAATAAAATTTTCATTTATAACTTATTAACTATGCACAACTTTGAAAAACTCCACATTTAACTTGTGAATGGATTTCTTAACCCACATGTACCATATAAATATAATTATGATTATGTGAAAACTAAAAATATTATATTCTTCAATCCTATATTAATTATACACTCATCAAATGTATATAAAGTCTAAAATGACCACATAGATTTATAAACCGAATATTGGTCTTCCCAGCCTCATATAGGCACTTTTTAAATTATATAGAATCCGTAATACCCTCGCAATGACATGAATAGAAACACTAAAAGTTTATTTTGAAAATATTTATTTAACACTCACACAACCTAACAAGCGTAATACACTATTTATATTATGAAATATAACAATCACCCAGCACCCTTCCAATTTTTTTAATAATATATGGCTCCCCACCATTTCTTAATAGGTCCCAGCACCCTTCCAATTTTTTTAATAATATATAGCTCCCCTCCATTTTTTTAATAATATATAAAATCATTCAATCCTAACAGGAATAGTTTTAGAAAAACCAGAATCTTGGCTTTTGTTTTCCTCACAATTTCCGAGAAAACTTGCCCACTATCCTCCCTATTTAAGAAACCCTAGGCTATTTTGATGGGGAACTGGGGTTTGCTGACATACAAAATGTTCAGCTATCACGGAGAGAGGTCTATACATTTAGGGTTACGTAGTAAATCAGTGCCATCAAAATTATCAATAACATGGATAAGTGGAATCCGATAAATGTCAAAACAGTATGCGAATTATCTACACCGCATATAGATAATTTCATCCGGGAAATTTTGGAAAAATTAACGTGTTATGCGAATTATCCGCGTTCTACACGCAGTTATCTTGAGGATATGCGACTTATCTCTGATGATATGCGATTTATCAACATTAATAATTCGCGCATCATACGTGATCGCGCAGATCGTGTTGATAATTAGCATATCATCTGAGATAAGTCGCATATACCCCATCTTCTGAAAAAAAAGTCGCATATACACAAGATAACTGCGTGTGGAGCGCGGATAATTCGCATAACACGTTAATTCTTCCAAAATTTCCCGGATGAAACACTCTGCTGACCGCATATGCGGTGTAGATGATTCACAAAGTGTGTTGACATTTATTGGATTCCACTGATAGTTCGGTTATCAGACCGAAAACAAAAACGGCCATATCATTTGGGGATAACCCACGTATTGCCTAGAGAGTTCGCATAAAGCATATTGTCGTGATATTTTGCATATCGCCCATAAATAACCAAAATTTTCAATTCATTTATTCAAATTCAATTTAATAAATAAATTACCAAACAATTGCTATGGTGCGGCTCATAAGATATCTAAAACAATTGAACAAATGAGAGTAGGTAGATGGCTTAATGTTATCTTCAATGAAAGTATCAGTGAAAGAAAGAAAACATGGATGAAACAAAACTACACATGGATGCAAAAATGGGATATCTACTTCAATGTCTGTCCCACAAATAGCAAGGAGCTAAATGATTTTGTGATTTACAACAAAAAGAGTTCATTGGAGCTAGCATTTCGTGGAGGGCAAATGTTCTTATTGCTCAATTAAGGACCAACTCACATCAACTTTGGTGTGAAACATGACGGTGGAAAAGGTCTAAAGAAGCTTGGGAAGAAAGGGTGTGCACATTTTGCACGTCTGGGACTATTGAATTGGAAAAACATTTCATTTTGGAAGCATTCAAAGACATCAGAGAAAGTTATGAGAAAATGTTAGCATCGGTTTCTTGGCATTGTCTTTGTAGCGAGGAGATTGTTGGAAGGTTGGGTCAGTTCATCATCAATTTGAATTGGAAAATGAATGAATTGCAAAGAGCGAAAAACAGGGAACTAATGGTCTCATAGACTATTTTTAGTCTTGTGGACTTTAAAATATCATTTCATTTCATATGTTTCAATATTTTACCAAATCCACTTGGAATTCAAGTTTTTGTTGAGCACTATTGGTTTGGATGGCCTTGCTAACTGGGTCCCTATCGATTCGTCTTTATTTGGGTCTTTTTCTTTCTTTATGTATAGTCTTGTCCCCACCAGGCAACCATATATTGCACCTGTTAATCAAGGTCAAGAACCTTGATCTTCTAGATTGAGACCCACCTGTTTTTTAATCAACTGACTGAGCTATTTGGAGAAGACCAATACATAGCGCCACATGTTTCCCTTTCCAGGGATTCCTCATTGAACCATCCAACTTTGTGCCATATCAGTGCATGTATAAATCTGTTACTAGCAAAACAGGGTAGTTTGATGAATGGCCCTTACCCAAGAATCTAAAGATTCTAAGAGGATTCCTTCGACTTGTTTAAAGCATCAGATTCTCGAATCTAATATGACAACTGTCCCCTAGCCAATAATAAGGCCCCTTATAGAGGGTGTTAACGCCAAACTCATCATATTAGAACTTTGTTTAGTCGAGTTTTCATTTAGCTTGTTATCGAACTTCGTTTATTCGAGTTTTTTTAGCTTGTTATCCTACACTTTTATTATTATTATTATTATTATTATTATTATCATCATCATCATCATCGTTGTCGTCATCATCATCATCCAAGGTTACAGTCAAGTCAAACACCAAATTGATGTATATGACTTTTTTGTTTTTCTTATAAGCGATCCATTTTATTATTATTATTATCCAAGGTCACAGTAAAGCCAAATACCAAATTGATGTATGAAACTTTTTTGTTTGTTGGACAAGGGATCCACTTCCACGTAGCAATTTTGTTACTAAGTCTACAAAGACATACATACTCTACCCCTATGGTTTTGAACCTATAATCTTTTAAGAAGAAACACATGCTCTTAACTATTAAGCCCACTCAAACTATATCTAATTTACATTTTACCCAGCTTCATTTAAAAAAAATTAAAATTAAACCTTTAATTTTTCACTATAATAATATTTTAAACATTATACTAACTTTACTACCCATTAATAAAATACGAGGCAAAACAAAAATCCATATGCATATATACAAATAAAAACACTAATTTTGAAATATTAAACCATACAAAAAAATTTACAGATAACTAACAACATAATTTTTAATATTTTATATTTTATATTTTTATAATTTCTTACCCATTAATCAGAATTAAAAAAGCCACCGCTTGATTGAACAATTAAACAATTATGGAAAAAGAAGTTTGGAAACTATGACAACCAATGGGATTCGTCTTAAATAGCAATAGTGTGTAGAAACACCATGGGTTAAGTCTGATCACGCACATACATAATATAGTAAATAAGGGCTATTTAATAACTCTAAATAATCATACATTAGTCAAGTTGATATTCATTGGTCTAAATAAGAATTACTTAATAGCTTTCCTTAATTACTTTGTAGTCATTCGCATCTTCAAAGGTATCTATTTTGAATGGAGGATGGCTTCTATACTAATCAAATTCTATAACCCTTAGTATATAAGAGGTAAATGACAAATATTTAGTAGTTTAAAATAATCCTACATTAATGTGGTTGAAATTCATTTGTCTAAATAGCAATTAAGGTTATCCTTTTACAACAAAACTTGCTTCAATTGGTCCAGAGTCATTCTCATCATGCAAAGCATTTACTTTGCATGCTAATCAAATCCTATGAACCATGTTGATTGTTTCAATTTCAAAATATTTTTTTAATGTTGAGGTTAGAATAAAATGAAAATTTTTAATATATTTTAAAATTCCAATTTATATATATTATATTTGGTTGATTTCATATTAAAAGAGAATATAATAGTATAGTAAATATAATGAAAATCATTTCAATACATCATATATGATGTTTTTCTTTATTTTATCCAATAATTTAAATTTTTTATAAAGAAATAATTTTAAAAAATTAGGGAAAAAAAAGGCTTAGAATGAATTTATTAAAAGTAAAGAAGGAAGTATAAGTTATTTAAGTTCAAATAGAGTATTTAAGAAAAAAATTCAACATTATTATTGGATTGAAATATAAAGAAAATTACATAAATGTATGATGAACAAATCAACTTGTAATTGTAGAGCCAAGGTTAAATGAAAATATTTTTTTTTTGCATGAAAAGTAATATGAAATTAAAGGCTTAAAAGTAACATTTCATGGCTATAAATTCATACCTAAATTCAATTTTATGCATATGTTTGATAAAAACATTGAAATAGTTCGTCACTCACCCTAGTTATAAACATTAGGTGCCTTCATCTTAAACATAAAGGAGAAATATTTGGCATTTTTCTATAGGAAGAAGAATATAACATTACATAACATTACATAACATTACAATGAGATAATACTCTTGAATCCACGTTAAAATACGTGAAGAATGTATCAAAAGTAATCCTTTTAAATACCTAAAAGTCAATAAAAAAAGTGGTAGAATGTGAGAAAGAATTTCACATGGTTGTCATTAATAAGAGCAAAGAAAATTATTTACTAAAATAACATAGACAAAATTTATGCATATAAATCAACAAGTCAAAGGATAAAACATAATTCAATTAGAGTTTAGAATAGGATAATCAAATATCTCAAGAATAAGTTATTAGAGAGGGATAAGTATTACTTAAAGATGCTTAAATAGAGATTACTTAAATAAACCAAAAGAATAAAGGATTAGAAGATAGAGAGTTAAAAACCAAACAATATTCTATAAACCAAAAAATGGTTTGAAAAAAAAACCATTTCACCTAATAACCATAATCAAAGTTTCCTTGCATCAACTAATGAATTGAAGGATGAAAAGAAAACATTGCAAATGTTAAATCAACATGTCAATAAGGAAAATAATTGATTGATGAATCACTAAAATGTTCATGTAAGCTACCAAATTTTCATATTTCCACTAAGATGTCAGTGACCACAAATGTCTAATAATCCTATTATTGGGTCACTTCTAAAGTTTCCTATGATAGTTCAAGGGGACCTCTTCATAATTTTCCTTGGATTAAGCCTAACATTCAACCCAACTTTCATAGAGCTAGTGTGTTATGTGTTGTACCCATAGGGAGATGACTTGTTTTGGAATTATTAAAACCATAGTACAAGTTTACGCACTATGCACTAAGTGGGTGATTCAAGTAGTAGATGGCTAGAAAGCCTATAAAACTCTTCTCAAACATTGTATTTACAAAAGGTTTCCCCTAGGTAAAATGTTTGGCTAAACCATTCTGGTAACCCACTACAAGGTCAAGATTGCTGTCATTTTCATGATTTAAAATATTTGGAAGGCTTGGGAGGCCATTAATCCCTTCTTGACATGGAAGCGCCCATTCCCCATACATAGGTTGTATTTTATTGATCATTTCTTATGGTGGTATCAACTAGTGCTCTTTGTTAGAAAACCCTTAGCTACATTTTCTTGGATTTTAGCTAGAAATATCTTTAGCAAGGGCATTAAGTCTACAATCAACCTATTTAACATTTCTACTAAGAATTGGACCTTGTATCATAAGTTAAAACAACAATTTATATTGAACAACAATGGTATAATTATTATGAATCACATTCAAGAGCACATCCATAGCTATTTGCAAGTTAACCTTTGTCTCCTATCCCCTAGTGCATGGTGATATTAACATAAATGGGGCAAGGTCACTTAATGTGATATAACTTAGCCATGGTTTATATGTGGTTCTATTCTATGATCTTCCTCGTAGGTTGGATCGATAAGATATAACAACTAAAGTCACAACAAAGTGCTTGGTATTTTCACATTTGAAGCATATTGAAATCTATATTAGAGTAAAAAGTAATTCTTAAACTATAACCTAATATTATTTGGTCTCCCTATTTATATGATATTGCCTTACCTAGGGGATAATAATCCCTACTACTCGCATCATGATTGAGCCAAAACATTGAAGAAACTTTTCTAGAATTGTGTGTATTATAAGATAATCTAGTTTAGGTTGAGTTTGTGTCAAAAACTAGTAATATATATCCTCCCTCTCTTTGCATGTTTCCTTGTTATGGAAATTCCTTCATTAGCTCATTAGTTTTAGGACGTTTGGATTTTTTCATGATTGAATTGCTCTTCTAGATTTCAAAGAAATGCAATAATTTTTCATTTAATAATAATATATCATGTCATTAGTTTTTGTGGTACGATTTTACAGTAGTTCTTATCAAATTACTAATAAAAATATAGGTGAAGTCATTGGAGAAGCTTAGAAATGTAAAACCTCTAATAGTTTTTAGACCACAACATGAGGCCTTATGCACCATGAGTAAGGTAGCTTCTCACTCATTTTGATGTACTCACTGAGTGTCTTTATTCTAATAGGTCTACAATAACCTCTCTTTGGACAAACTTAGTGGATATATGTCCAATACTTATTGTATCTACTTATAATTGACCTCAATATATAGGTAATTAACCTTAATATTAAGGTATACGGGTCTAGGAAAGGTGGGATAGGGCTCATAGTCAAATACTCAATCGCTTAGAAACAATGATTTCAAAGGGGAATGATGTATAAAGTAAAATTTCCTGCTTAATGAAAATGGGTTCTCCCTAGTGTTAAGTCACAATTAGACTTCACACATTTGGAATAGGAAATCCATTTGGATTTTTCCCTAGTAGCCATTTGGATGAGAGGATGATTATCGAATACAAAATAAAATATGTCATTAAACTATGTGCAAACTACAAACTAATCTAACCTATTTTACCTAGAAACATATTTTAACTATTAGATACAAGATTTTTGTATACTATTCTGCATATTTTTGGAAAAAAAGCATTATTTAAGAAATAATAAAAGCACATTGGTATGAATAGAAAAACAAAATAGAAAAGTCTATTACAACACTACCATTCATAATATCTACTCTACTTACTCAAAGCAACATTTCAAATAAGAAAGATAGAATAAGAACCATAAATTCATGGTAGGATAGTCAATAATAACATAATTCATCCATATAATGGTATTAATGATAATATAAACACAAGAAAATGTTCTTAGAACTTATAGCATAACTACAATGTTCTTATTCAAAATCGTCCATAAGGCATTCTCGTCATTATCATTCTCAAATAGGTTCTCCAATTTACAATCACCTAGAAGTGCTATTTAGAATGAATTCATGGGCTCATAAACCATACAAGCTATAACTACCTTTTGGTCCCTTTTGACTTCCATTTTAGCCGTTATAACGTTTCGTCTTCTTTAATTCATCCTAGAAACTATATTAAATTATATTTTACTTGTAATATGATTCTAGTCAACCTTGTTCCTTGCCTCCATTATAAGCAGTTGAAATTATTTATTCGGATGTAACACATAGAATCCATATAAAGAGTAATTCCTCATAAGGAAATTTATAAGACATTGACTCCATACACATGGGACCCATCTCCCTTTTCAAGATTTTTAAGAAAGAACTAATATGATTCATCCCCTTAGGAGGGTTTGTAATATTCTATTCCTACAGAATTTCTTTAGTAATTTTGAGATCTATCCCAATTACACTCCCCTTATTATTTATGTTGTTTTCTAACTTGCTCAAAATATTTTCCATGGGTATAGGTGCACCCATATCTCCTATGACAGAAAATAACATCTCTCAATGATATTCTCTACAACTAATACATGTTTTTGCACATGTCATCTAAAACTGGGATATCCTCCAACAATGTACCTATTGTGTAGTGTTTTCTTCCGGGATTATTGCAAAAGCCTTAGAACAATAATGTACCTATTATCTAGAAATTTGATAAAGCTACATAATTCAACTAGTTTTTGTTCTCGATCATCCTCTGTTAATACCTTGGTGTAGGATTCTCCTTAGTTTTTAAGTCCTTTAACTCTTCCATGTTGAGCTATACTCTACACTGTAGAAATTTTGAATAATTTAACACATATTCAATAGAGATTATCCTGATCATGTACTATTGCGGAAAACATACACAATACATAAGCTCCTCTACGTTGATCATCAATATAGCAGCATCAATAACAATAAAACATCAAGAGCATTCACACATTAACACAGTATGTATCCCGGGGAAAGCATCACGCTAAAAACCCCAACTATCTGTATATTAATGATTGAGTCATGTAAAATTACAAAGTACAATGCTTATCACAAGCAATCCAGTACCAGCTCCACCTGTTACACACAATACAGCTCAGATCTGAATCAATCACTGGCTCAAATCTCTTCCGCTATTTGCCTGCCTCCGCTGCTCAATACCTGCACAAGAACTGATGATGATTCCAAGGCAGCCACGTCTTTCCTTGGCTAAATCACGTGAGAAAAAGCTACAATATGGGCAAACTCATTGGTATACTCAATCCCCTGATTTGTGCAAGATCTGGTGCACAACTATAGTCACAACTGATAGCAATCTGATTCTCTAACACCTGTCCCTACTGAACTGAACATGCACTGACATGCAACTGAGTTAACTGATGTATTCATTAGTTGTATTATGAGTTAATAACTTGTGAATTAATTAATAACTAATTCACCCAACTCATCTCTAGTCTATTCGCCAGTTTGACTAAATACAACCAGTTTAACAAAGCTAAACTGAACACAACTCCATCAACTGCACCTCCAGTCCACTAAACTCAACTCACTTGAGTTCTAACTGAAGTCATGCATGCAAATATTCAACTAACCCATAAGAACCACGTATTTCCTTCATGCAATTGCATGTGCCACATCCGTAGCTCGAACTGAAGTGCTCCAAGAGAATAAGATTAAGTTTATAGTCCAAATATTATTGTGAGATAATAATATTTGACTTTTCTATTTTTGACAGCCAGTCTAAAAATAGACTTGATCACTCACACTGTGATCACTCACACTTTCATCAAAAATAGAAGTCCATCTATTTTCTCAACTTGATCAATCATCCATAAACAGCAACCTGCAATCCATAGACATGATCCATATGTCTAAAAATAGACATAGTCTAAAAATAGACTTGCGCCAAAAATAGCCTGCGGGCCCACTTAGTGAAGGTGACTCTTTTCACTAAGCTCCATCATCTTGTTGCAATCTCAACAAGGCATAACCCTTGGGGTTTTAGTTTTCTTAGTATGTTTGTATGGTTTCGTGGGTTTCACACCCTCGCTGTTGGACTAGTCTTGGCCTGCAAATCGTTGTTTTCGGTGTTCGTGGGTTTCGAAACCCTCTACAGTTTTGGTTTCATGAATGTATATTAAACTGTTAAATTTGGAAATATAACAAATGCACAAGTGTGCTTGAATACTGAATGTAAATGTACCTGGGTTTTTGTTGAGAAAGAATGTGATATCTTTGCTGGCTTTGCCTTTGTCTGGTTCCTGGTCTGAGATGCCTTCAGTCACAAGATTTCTGTTGATGTCATTCGACCTCTTAATGAAATACTTCACTATTTTGCTTTAAAACAATATCTGAAACATTAATGCACACGAAAAGAAGACATTGTCTTTCTTTCTTAATGATAGAGATTTTAGATTCATTTGCTTTCATATATATTAAAGAAAATTGTAATTTCAATTTCTGTGTCCTTTCTTTTCTCTGGATGGTAGCCCTCCTTTCAGTGAGGATCTAGTTTTTCTTTTAATGCCTTACCAACAGTCCCTTACAGTTGAGGAACTGTCCTTCAGTTACCTTACAGTTATCTGACAGTTTCTTTAAACATACTCTTAACTAATCCTATTTTACTTACTTGCTTAATTTTTAAAAGACAATGGATGTATCAGCCTTAATTTAAGTAAAACAAAAATAAAATAAAATTCGTAATGTTTTCTTCCTTTCCAGCAAAAAATAAAAACCATTTCTAGTTGTTGCCTTTTCAGTCGGATGCTCCTGCATCAGGCTCTCGGGGTAAATTAAACTCATGGCTCCTGTCCATGAGCTCTTCAATAGAGTACCCGATGCTTTGAATCTGGCTATCATCTAACCAAGAAATATCTTTAATAGGATAGCCCTTCCACTTGACTAAGTATTGCAAATATTCTTTTCTTCGAGTCCGTCTGGCCACCTGGGTGTTTAGGATATGTTTGATCTCTAAAGGCTTTGCTGGGGGCCTCTGTTTAATCCACGATTTGTTCTCATTCTAGGTGTTCCGTGTTTGTCTTTCCGTACTGTCTTCTTCATTAGCCGTAATGTATGGGTACAAATCTGCCATATTAAAAATGGGCAAGATTCCTATACCTGGAGGTAAATGCAACTCATAAGCATTTGCAGAAAACTTCTGAAGAATCCTGCAAGGCCCAGTTTTCTTCAATTTTAACTTGTTGTATTCGCCTTTAGGAAACCTCTCCTTACGTAGGTGTGCTAATACTAGGTCCCCTACGTTGAATTGTACCTCCCACCTTTCAAATCTGCTTTATGTTTGTATATTTGGCTGCTGTCTTGTAATTTTAAGTTTACCTGTTCATGAAGATCGCTAATTGCCTTTGCGAAATCTTCACCATTAGCACTTTTGCGCTCCAATTGACCCAAGTCCCGCAACTCATGTACTCCACGTGAGTGCATTCCATATAGGATCTAGAAAGGATTACTACTCGTGCTTCTGTTGGGCGAATCGTTATAAGCAAATTTCGTTTGTGCAAGTATACGATCCCACTGTCGAGAATTTTAACAATGTAAAATTTGAAACGAGAACTCATATTGTTACCCGTTTTGTAGAGATAGCAAAAAAGTGACTTGATTTTGAAAAGGGCCCATGCAGAACACACATGTTTTTTTCAGAGCATAGTTTTTGGCACTATAAACTTTTTTTATGTACATTGCGTTTTAAAATGGTAGTGTTTTTTATGCTAATTTAAAAAAGTGGTAATTCTACACCAGGCCCTTTCTTTAAAATGCCTTTTTTTTAATAAAATTTTATAATGTATGAAATGTAAATAATTATTTCGTAAATTTAATAATTTTTGAAGTGGTTTTTTTCTTCATATTTTCTTGTTTTTATTGTAATTTTTTTTTTTTGTAGTGAGGTTTTTATTATTTTGCATATTTAAAGAAGAAAGTCGATATTTTGAATCTTCGATATTCTACATATTTATACATCGCTAATTATTTTTTCAATCCACATGAAATAATTGTTTCTAAAAAACACTATTTTTTAACTATTGACATAAAAATAACCATTTTTAACATAAATATAACTAAAAAACTACACGTTTTGATATTTTTTTGCTAGAAATGACATGTCAAAATCACAATTTTTATATGAAAATTTTAACTAAAAATGGTTAAATAATAGTTTTTTTTTTAATTTTTATTTATTTTTATGAATTTCACGTCAAAAAATAATAATAATCAATTTTTTATTTTATTTTATTTTTATTTTTCAAAAAATGATGATTAACTTAAAAATTAATGCGAAAATCACATATTACAAATATTGAACGCATAACAACCTTAATTGAGTGCATATTCTTCTCATAAAATGTAAAAATCAAAACATTACAGGTATAACTACTTAATAGTTACAAAAAATGAGCTTGATTTCCAAGCATAACTTAAATTTAATCAACAATGTCACTTAATCCAAACTCTTCGTTCTCTAGAGTTTCATCATTGTCTTCTTCCACAATATCTTCTGCTTCCTTTTGCTCATTTTCCTCTTCTAATGGATCTTTGATGTTTGCGAATCTCTCAATGTATGTCTTTCCAAACATTCCATGTAATGGTGGTTGGGGTTCCTTTGCTTTTTTTGCTACACGTGATTCACTAAAGTCCCCTTTCTTCAACCCAATTTCTTGCATTACATCTGGAAGAAAAAGAAGAGCATTAATTCTTTGCTAAATGAAATTTCACTGTATTGGATCTTTTTCAATTGCAATGCAATTTCTTCCTTTTTGAAGGCAACATGCTAGTGTTGTACTTAATTATCAAACACAAAAGAAATAATGAAGTAAATTAGTACAATGACATATTAATTAAAAAATAATATATTGAAATTCAATTCCATATAATAAAATCATTTGAGCCAAAAAATAAATCCAGAACCCATTCTCCTTCATTTGAACATATGTCTATAAGATAGTTAATCAATAATTGTGGTTTTTGATAAATGTTAACTATCTCTCCTTTTGGTTCTTTGTCTTCATATGTTAGTTTTTTCACAACAACATCATAGGTCAGTATTTGGCTATGACTCTTTCCGTCTCTTCGATTAAAAATCATAGATATATAACTATCATCTTTTATCGAACTATCAATATGAATGAACTCACAATCATTTATAAATAGTTGATCTTCACGGTTAAGAACATTTAACTTTTGTTTGTAACATGAAATAGTAAAAGTTCAATTAACTTGTACACAAATGAATTTTTCAACATTAATCAAATATACATTTTAAACGTCTTACCATGTAAGCTGCATCCTTGAATTTGTTTTCCCCTTGAAGCTTGACAATACCATTGCCAATTGTGTGTCTGAATGAAATGTCACAAATCTCCATAATGGTGATGACATGACTTCCAGAAATTCCGCAACCACTTTACTAAGAGCTTGATAAATATAAGGGTCACTATCATAGTCAATGTTTGGAATATTGAAACCATGGGGAATATTTGCAATAACTAAGGCATAATCCCTTTTAGGTATGAGTTTAGCGATGTCTTCACAGTCGCCTTGTATTACTTGATATTGAATAGTGTCTAGCCCATTCCAAATGAAATGAGTAAGAGTTGGATCAAGTTCAACATTCTTAATACGTTCCTTACTCAATTTTTCGATCTTTATTTTTTCAATAAAGGTTCCAAAACTATCTGGTGCTCCATTATCATCCTTCTTCATCTGTTATAAAATAAACAAATATATGTGTAAGTTATAAATTAAAAATAGTACACAGATGAATAAAAATGAATGTGTAAGTCAAGGTACCTTTCTAAATGCAAGATAAGAAACTTTTAATGTTGATGTAAAACTTGAATCTGGATAGTTGCGTATAACATCATCCCAACTATCTTCATTCAACAATTTAACCATTTGTTCTTGAATTTTCATGTAAACTTTGTGACTGCATAGATAAAGTAACAAAAATTTAATATAATGATATGTATAGCAAATACTACCAAGAACAATATGATTTATTTAAAAGAAAATTATAATCTAGAAATAAATAAAAATAATTCAACAAACTTACTTTTGAAATTCCTCAGACATTTCCTCCAATGATAATTCCCCTCACCACCCCGCGTGACAGCCCACCCCCCGCCACCTCGGCGGCCCGCCTGCCCACCCGTGGGGTGGTTGGGAGATTTCGGAATCGCCCGTGTGGTGCGGGATGGGCTACCGCAGCCCTACCCTGCGCCACCCTGGTGGCCCGCTCGCTTGCGTTGTGGTGGGCAATTCCGAGAATTGCCTTGCCACTCTGCGGTTGGGCGGGCCAGCCATGCTCATTGCCCCTAACCTATGGGTTGGTTTGGTCGTAGTGAGCTTTATTGGGCCCACCATGCTCACGACGGACGTATTGATTCATTTGGCTCGCAAAAGTTTTAATTAAAAAAAAATTACTTCATTGCGAGAAAAATTTAACTAACCTTTCAATTGCGAGAATTTTTCGTTGAATATGTTGTTGATAGAAATGTAGCTGCTCTACAAATTTGCTCCAAGTCTTTCAACGAACCTCAGAAAACTTTGATGTGATATGAGTAATAGTGATAATGGAATTTATTATATATGTGAAATTATGGAGATGTTTTACCGTATGGTTAATGTGGGATTAAGTTGTTTAAAAAAAAATTAACATGTGAATTTTTTTATGTCGACGAAGGAAAATATGATAAAGCAAATATTATGGAATTGTTTTACAACAGGGTGAATGTGGGATTAATTTGTTTTAGAATGTATTATAAAAATAAAAAAAAGCATTCAATTGTTTAGAAGTTGTAATTTACAATTTTAACTTTAATGATTTATTTCATAAAAAAATTCAGTTTACAATTTTAAATAAATTGTTGAATAAAATAATGAAGGGAAATAAATCTAACAAAATTTTTGGAGGGAAATATTTTCGCGAAACTTTTTGGAGGAAAATTTTCATTCTCTAAGCTATGTAATATCTTTAGGAGACTCTCCATTTGTATCATTCAACATCTTCTATTTGAAAGGGATGGATTGTCCTGAAAGTGAAATTTCGATTTGTACAACATCAACATCTTTATCGCGTAACAACTCTATTCATATTGATGACTATAGCAGGAATTCTTCCACTATGAATAGAAATTCAATTCTTCCACTTAGTCCTGATCCTAAAGACTATGAGAGCAACACTGATGAAAGAGGGGATGGAGAATTTCAAATAAATAAAGTGTCACAGATTCCACATAGTCCTAATTCTAAAGACTATGAAAGCAGTAGTGATGAAGAGCATGATGACAAATTTCAAAAAAATGGAGTGTCACGGTGTCCACTTAGTCCTAATTCTAAGGACTATGAGAGCAACAATGATGAAGAGCATGATGGTGAAGTTCAAAAGAATGGAGTGTCACGATGTCCACTTAGTCCTAATTCTAAGGACTATGAAAGAAGTAGTGATGAAGAGCACGATATCGAATTTCAAAAGAATGGAGTGTCAAAGTGTCCACTTAGTCCTAATTCTAAGGACTATGAGAGCAGCAGTGATGAAGAGGATGATGATGAATTTCAAAAGTATGGAGTGTCACGGTGTCCACTTAGTCCTAATTCTAAGGACTATGAGAGCAGCAGTGATAAAGAGCGGGATGATGAATTTCAAAAGAATGGAGTGTCACGGTGTCCACTCAGTCCTAATTCTAAGGACTATGAGAGTAGCAGTGATGAAGAGCATGATGGTGAAGTTCAAAAGAATGGAGTGTCACAGTGTCCACTTAGTCCTAATTCTAAGGATTATGAGAGTAGCAATGTTGAAGAGCGTGATGATGAATTTCAAATGAATAGAGTGTCACGGTGTCCACTTAGTCCTAATTCTAACGACTATGAGAGCAACAGTGATGAAGGACAGGATGATGCACTTAGTCCTAATTCTAATGAGTATAAAGGTAGCAGTGACAAAGGACAGGATGTAGCATTTTCAGTAAGTAAACAATCATATTTTCAACATAGTCCTAATTCTATGGACTATGAGAGCAGCACTGACAATGCACACGGGGAAGAATATCCAATAAACATCGAGTCAAATTTTCCATTCAGTCCGAATTCTAAGGACTATGATAGTAGCAATGAAGAAGGGGAAGATGAAGAATATTCTCCAAGTCAGTATTTGAAAAGCACAACTGATCATAGTGTGGATAACATTCCTCTTAATGATGATGAAAATCCTTATACAAATGATGATCTAATGATGGAGATGTTGCCAAGAAATATTGTATCGAGGAGTAGGAGCAAACCTTTTTGTATGAATGCAAGATGTTCTAGTTATACAAGGGGTAGAGCAGAATATCTGACAAGAAGAAGTTCTATCATCACTCTCATTTCCAGCGAATGTTGCCAAAAAGATTGCTTAAAACATATGGATTTCAAATTTGCATTAGAGAGCAAGAAGAGATATTTGTCAATGAATAAAAGCATGCAAAATTCATATTTAGTTGGGTGCATGCAATCTACATTATCAGGTTATGATTATCATATTAGGACTTTATTTATCTGTGGTAAAGCTTTCAAAATGTTTCATTGATTGAGAATTTTTGTCTCTCGAGAATTCAAGAAAATTTGGAAAAGGATCCCACATTTTATTCAGAACTACATCATAAAAGACAGTTTGGGCCATTATCAAATACTGCAATGTCATGGATGAAAGGTTTCTTTTCAAAGCATGGAGAGTGTATGCCAAATAGAGAGACAATACATATTCCAGATAATTTTTCAAGACGAGAAATTTACAACTTATACAAAGAATATGCAGAAGGTGCCGAGGGACATCGTCGGTTTATTACATATCAATGTTTTGTGAAGGTATGGAAGAAAGAATTCAACAATGTCCGTATTCTTAAGAAGACAAGGATGGGGATTTGTAGTACATGTTCTTCTCTTAAATAAAAAAGGGACAAATGTGAGGGGTCAGAAAGAGGTAAGCATTCATAACTTTAACTTTTAAAATTGTCTAGTCATCAACTATAAAAACATATTTCTTCATGGCTTTCTTTTATGTTGTGTAGATTCAATTGTCAAAGAACTTCAGGAGCATCATGAACAATAAACAAATGAAAGGAAAAAGCTGTACAAGCATCGAAAGAAGTGTTATGATAATCCAAATAAATATTTGGGTTTGATAATTGATGGTATGGACCAGAGGAAAACACTTTTACCACATTTTGTTCGCACACTCAAAAAATTGAAAGAGGAAAATTTTATTCATTATCACTTGGTCGGTTGTATGGTCTTCAATGGGAAAATGTTACCAAGGGTGTACTTCACAGCTCCAAATATTCATAATGATGTAAATCTGACCATAATCATAATTCATGATGTGCTTTCTCATTGGTCTGGTAATTTTCCTGAAGTTTTGTATCTACAATTGGACAACATTTGCTGTGAAAACAAAAATCAGGTTGTTTTTGGATATCTAAACATGCTTGTTGAATTGAGAATTTTTTAGAAGGTAAAGGTTAGTTTCCTTCTTGTTGGGCACACTCATGACCATATTGATTAGATGTTTAGTTGTTTTTCAGTCACATTGAGGAGGAAGGAAGTTGGGAGCTTGCCATTATTAATTGAATGTATTAAGAAATCATACACGCCAGAGCCTACCTTTGATGTGTTGGAAG
This sequence comes from Pinus taeda, assembly GCA_000404065.3. Classification (NCBI taxonomy): domain Eukaryota; kingdom Viridiplantae; phylum Streptophyta; class Pinopsida; order Pinales; family Pinaceae; genus Pinus; species Pinus taeda. The sequence goes on along the minus strand of APFE031220933.1, from coordinate 259,330 downwards.
AAACGTTGACATGCGAAGGTTTATTCTGGGATCATATGGTGAGGGGAAATGCATTGAACAACTTAATGACATTAGCTTCCAACATCAATTTCGTATCAAAAAAATTGATGGGAAAACACTAATATGGGGCAAGAAGTATTCAACTACTGTAGAATGGGCACCCTCGTCAGGTTTGCAATTTTTTAAGTTTATTCTAGATCATCCAATATTTGCATCAAAAATATTGTTATTACAATCAGTTGGTGAAGTTCACAATGCACACAGACAAGATAGAGATATAAATTATGCTGATTGCCTAAAAGAAATTAAAAAATTTATTAGATATACATATGAGTACTTTGACATTGCTGATTCAGTTTGGTGGGAATCATTTTTCAATAATCAAAGTGATATCATTTCAACAACAACAAGTGAAGATATACCTTTGAAAAATCCATTTATTTGGCCACAAAATGTGTCGAATGAACATGAGGGAATAAACATTGTTGAACAACAACAATCTCAAGGTATTATTAATTCTTCACAGGCAGAGGAAAGAGAGATGTCTATTGGTTCCAGAAGATCTCGTGCACAACGTGAAGCCATGAAAGACCTTTACAGGGGTTCAGTACAAGATATTAAGGAGAGTTTCATGATCACAGTGCTAGCAGATGGAGATCCCAATAGCTATCCATTTTGGGTTGCTAAAGTTATAAAGGTCTTTACAGAAGATGAGGATGCTACAGGTCTTGAAGTACATTGGTATGGCACAAATACACACCCATTAAATGGTGTGTATAAGCCAGAGATGGTAGTTGACAAAACAAATGGCGGAAAGAGAAAAAGGAAGGGTATAAATATAAATCGCCGCCGCACAGACATATTAAAATTGGAGGATGTTGACATACTTGTTTATGACTTCAATTTAACAAAGAGAGGAACTCTTCGCTTCAAGACGATAGAGATTCTGAAAAGGTTGTTACTAGAAGGAACAATGTTGAGATGGGAGTCTGTTGAAAATAGTCATAGATCTAGAAGAATTTTGAAACCTGAAATGGTAGGCATGCATGTGGACTCAGATGGGGCACTAGTTGACGAAAGAGAAGAATATGGAACATTTCATTAGCATCCAGTCACTCATCTGAAGATGTGAATTCTTATGGTGTGTAAGAAAATATGAGTGATTTTGAATAATTGTTTAAGATAGTTTATATAACTGATGTTTGCATCATATCTTGAAATAAAATTTTTGATTTCGATATGGTGTTAAATGAGAAGTTATGAGTCATTTTTATGTTGTTGGATTAGATGTCTTAATTATAATAATTTTTATTGTTTAGAATATCTACAATGCAACATTAAATTAGAGATATAATGTATGTTTCATTCAATATACAAATAATGACTTTTGAATTTATTTAGTGATGTGATTTGTTCATAATGTCATGATTTTTTAATTTTATGGTTGAAAAAATTTCAATTTCTTTTGTATCTAGCATGTTATGGTTGAGAACATGTTGAATTTATACTTAGGAAAGAAAAATGTTGTTCTACCAAAAACATTAGTGTGTTTTTTTCCTCATAAACAACTTTGTTTGGTACATAAAAATTCGGTTTTACTCACATTTTTTAAAAATGTTGAAGATTGACCCTAAAAAAAATCATCGTTCCAGTATCATCACTTTTTCGGTTTCAAGCTGTTTTTTGCATGAAAATTTCGTTTCCACTGCCATTTTTAAAACATGTTCAAAATTGACCCTAAAAAAAAGCCATTGTTCCAGTAGCCACACTTTTCGTTTTTATCACTATTTTTGATATTTTTTCGGGGTTTTTTTGCCAGAGTTCCCGTTTTGAGTTTAGAGTTTCCGGTTCAAAGTTTACATTGTTTTTTCACCAACTAGACTCAGTAGATTTCCTAGACTTCAATTCACCATTTCGGTTTGCCCATCGGTCTACGGGTGATAAGCTGAGCTGAAGTTCAGTTTGGTGTTTAAATTTTTCCATAAGGTTCACTAAAAATGACCAGTAAAATTTATGTCTCGGTCTGAAATAATAGTCTTCGGCAAGCCATGCAATCTGACTATCTTTGTGAAGAACAAGTGTGCTACATGTGTGGCATCACTGGTTTCTTGCAAGGAAGGAAATGTGCCATTTTGGTGAAACGATCCACCGCTACCATGATGGAATTGAATCCCTGATGTGTCTTCAGTAGACCTAAGGAAAAGTCTAAACTGACTAAGTCCCATGGTTTTTTCGGAAAAGGTAAGGGCGTATATAACCCTGTGTTCTGGCTGTGTCCCTTTGCAAGCTGACAAACTTTGCATCTAGTCACAAAAATATGTACATCTCTACGCATCTTCGGCCAATAATAAAAGTGGCTCAACTGATCCAAAGTCTTGTCTATGCCAAAATGCCCGACTAGACCTCCATTATGCTTTTCCTGGATTAAGTTCTCTCTCATAGAACATTCTGGGATACACAACTGCCCTCCTTTAAACAACAACCTTTCTTGCATATTATAATCCAACCATGAATTATTATCCCTCAATAATAGATTTGGCAAGCTTCATAGGCTTCACTAAAATCTGCATCTATTCCATACAAGTCCTTAAGATGTTCGAATCCTAATACTTGTATCGTACTTTCCTGTAGGATCAAATTCCTCCTGCTTAACGCATCTGCCACTTTGTTGGCTTGACCGCTGATGTGTTTCAACACAAATTTAAAACTCTACAAGTACTCCACCCACTTCGCATGTTTATAGTTCAGCTTATGCTGTTGCATAATATACTATAATGCAAAATTGTCTGAAAATAAGATAAATTCATTGGCTAGTAGATAATGTCTCCAATGCTTTAGTGCTTGGATCACTACATAAAATTCTTTGTCATAAGACGTGTACTCCTGCCTACTTTCATTTAATTTCTCACTGAAATAGGCTACTGGCTTGTCTTCTTGGCTCAGTACTGCACCAATCGCTGTCCCACTGGCATCACAACGAACTTGAAAAAGTTTGTTAAAGTCTAGTAATCTTAAAATTGGTTTATCAGTGATCTTCCTTTTGAGTAGCTGAAAACTCTTCTCAGCCGATTCTGTCCAATGAAAAAGCTGATTTACCTTCTTAATGGTGTCCACCATGGGTGCACAAATTCCACTAAATTTTTTAATAAATTTTCGATAAAAACTCGCCAATCCATGAAATCTCCGTACTTCAAACAAACTCTTGGGAGACAACCAACTAACTATGGCTGCAACCCTTTGGTGATCCATTTTTAGTTCATTCTTGGAAATCACAAATCCCAAATAAATTAATTCTTTCTTGAAAAAAGAACATTTCTTCAAATTTATCAGTAATCTATTTTGTTGCAATTTTTCCAATACATACCTCACATGTCGAAAATGCTCTTCCTTCATTTTGTTGAATATAAGTATATCAACTAGATATACAATCACAAATTTAGCAATGAATTCTTTCAGCATCTCGTTCATCAAACGCATGAATGTGCTGGGGCATTGCTCAGTCTAAATGGCATAACCAACCATTCATATAAGCCTTCATTAGTCTTGAAAGCTGTCTTCCACTCGTCACCTTCTCGAATCCTGAATTGGTGGTAGCTGCTTTTCAAGAATATTTTTGAAAAGTATGCTACTCCACTCAAACAATCCATCATATCATCCATCCAAGGTAAAGGAAACCTGTGCCTGATAGTGATCTTGTTATTTGCCCGGGAATCAGTGCACATCCGCCACTCACCTCCTTTATTGGGAGCTAAAACAGTCGGAACCGCACAAGGGATTAGACTTTCCTGAATCAACCCTTTATCCAACAACTCCTGCACTTGCTTCCTGATTTCCTCATTGTCCTTCGGACTCATCTGGTAAGCAGCTTTGTTTGGAAAACTGGCTCCTGGAATGAAATCAATATGGTGACTAATGCTCTGCTTTGGTGGTAATTTGTCTGGTAGATCATCTACCACAATATCACTAAATTCCTGCAACATGTCTTGTATCTCTCTAGGTGAGTCAGTAATTTCAGTATGGATCAATACTAGTTTTGGCCTTTGCACAATTGCATATTTTACCTTATTATCCTCAATATGTCGCATAAACTCTTTTCCACCTAACAATGATGATTTTGTTCCATTGGTTTCTGCAACATCCTCTTCTTTCATGGGCACTAGCGTATGCTTTATCCCATCTTTAACAAACTTGTAACAATTTGTTTCCTCATCATGGACGACCTTCCTATCATACTGCCATGGTCTGCCTAACAGAATATGGCACACGTCCATTGGCATGATATCACAAGTCACCTTGTCTTTGTATTTACCAATATGAAACTCTACTTCACACTGCTCATCGACCAGCAGTTGGTGACCTTTTTGCAACCAAGACACCCTATATGGAGTTGGGTGCTTCAAATTCTTCAAACCCAATTTCCCCACCATTTTAGTAGCTACCTGATTATTAGTGCTTCCACTATCTATGATTAATTTGCAGCATTTCCCATGTGACTTGCACACAGTCTGGAACAATGCTTTCCTTTGTGTCTAATCAGCTACTTCTTTAGCTGGTTTCAATAATACCTTGTTCAACACCAAGGCTTCCCCAGTTTCAGGCATATTTTCCACCTCTTGTGGTGGTGCCTCTGCTTCATCGGGTTGAGCAACATATGCTCCCCTCTGTTTAGTTTGTTCATTTTCAGGACATTCAAAGGACCTGTGTCCCCACTTGTGACACTTGTAACACTGATAGGCATTTCCTCTGCTTCTACCATTACCTCTTCCTTGCTAGTATGACCTTCCTCCTCTGGTGTTACCTTCCCTTTCAGTCTGTCCCGAAGTTTTCAAACTGCTGCTCTCTTCATTGCTGTTGGCAGTTTTACCTCTGCCAAAGGACTGTCCCCTACCTCACCAGAACCACGTCCTCTTCTGGCATTTTGTTTTCTAGCAATCTTTTCCTCTGCCTTCAAAGCAGTCTGATAGGCTTCTTCTATGGTCTTAAGGGAAAGAATACTAATTTCGTAAAGGATCTCCATTTGTAGACCATTTACAAACCTCGCTGTTTTTTCAGAGGTATCTTCAACATAGCCAACTCTCAGGTTTACTTTATAAAATTTTTCAGTATATTCCTTTACGGTCATCGTTATTTGTCTCAGGTTCTGTACTTGTCTATAAAGGGAATTTGGTAATCTTTAGGCAGAAATTTTCTCTTCATCCTAGCAATCATTCTATCCCATTTTTTAATCAATATTTTGTTCAATCTTCTCTTTTTTGCCTGCACACTGTCCCACCATAGTGTTGCATGTCATTTCAACTTGGTGACAACAAATCTAATCTTCTTGTCTTTGCTGATTTCTTCATATTCAAAATATTTATCTAGTTCACCTATCCAGTCCAACAATGCCTCTGTGGACAAACTGCCATCATAATTAGAAAGCTTTGGTTTTGGCTTGCTACTAGCCAGCAAAAATGATCTCAATAGTTTAAGTTTTGACAAATGGTAAATTAAAAACTTCATAATTTATTTTTTAAAAATACACTAATTATCTTGTCAAATTCCATCAAAATTCCTTCTAATATATATATAATTGTTCCTCCAAATTTATGTTGAAAGATGTAAATATTTTATTAATTAATTAGATGACAAAAGTGAAAAGAATCACCAAAGAATTCACAAAGAAAAAGAAAACAATTACCACTGAGTAAAGAATATTTGTGTAGCTTGATTACATATTTTGAAATATTTCATAAATATAATGAATATATATATTTTTTCACAATTGAAAATTTTTATTATAACTGAGTTGTCAATCCAGTGGTGAGGACAACTATCTCTAGCTGTTATTCACTAATACAGGCGGTCTCATCACCTGAAAAACCCGCTAGTAATTTATATATGTCCAAAAAAAATAAATTCTTAACCAAATAAAAATAATTTTAAAGCATACTCCAACCCTTCATAAAATAAATAATTCACTTACTCATTTTTGAAATATTTCATAAATACAATGAATAATAAATTTACTATTTTTGGAACATTTCAAAATTTACAATGAAACTAATAAATTTCATAAAATATACCTCATAGTTTGACTTGCAGATTCTTGATTATACAATATATTAAAGTTATCAAAGCACTGCAGTCAATTTATATAAGGACAATATGGTTTACGGCCATGATTCATGAATTTCTGTAAATCGTCATGGAATATTTCATCATGGAATATTTCTGTAAATATTTCATCATGGAATATTTGCAAACAGTAAATTCTTATATTGTTCTCCGAAAGCACAATCAACCAGAGATTCGTTACAGTCAACTCTCTTGACAAGAGAATGTAACGAGCTATCCATGCGAAGGAATCAATCCATCGTTGACCATGAAATTGTCGGCCATGTCTGGCTTTCCATTCCTTAGTAATAATTTTCAATGGATATTCCAGATTGGACAGCAAATAAAAGAGCGAACACTGGTGCCCTTACCGATTATCATGGATGCAATTGGCATAAATGCGCAGCATGCTTTTACACAATTCAATAAAGGTGGGCATCTCGTGGATCACATGAGGTTTTTTTGTTGGTTTATCCAATATCTGGCGTTTGCAAAACGCATCGCAAATTCCCGGGAATATTAACATCTCATGGAGTTTTAAAACCAGATCTCATTCACATTACCCAGCAGGACGATCACAGAGAAAGATGATAGGGTGTCTGAGGTAGTCAAACAACACTAAATATGTAGTGTTTTTTTTTAACTGTTTTTGTTTTTGTTTTTTTAGTAATGGTTATTTTTGCGATTTTTTAAAAGTTTTTATAGTGGGTTTTTCCAGTGTAATTTCTCTATAATTTGACAAGAATTTATAGAAATCACGAGTGTGATTTGTGCAATCTAAATGCGTTATAGGTTTTTGAGGGTGTTGAATCCATATATACAGTAAAAAAGACTAGTTTAAATAACACAAATCAAAATTTTACGTTAACTTTTCTACTAAATTTTAACACCCAAAATCTAAATTTCACACTAAAACAATTTCTTAATGATATAGTTTAATAAGTATAAGTATTGTTATATCGAAGAAAGATAATAAGGTGTCATATCTTTTAGATTTCGATTGGTGTCATTGAAACAACAGTCTCAACATTGAAATAAACCCCATAGGACTTAGCTAACATATAGAACCATTTATGCAACATTTTACTGATGTGCATGTAAAACTAGAGACCATATTTGTTTGACATTTCACCATCTTTTGTTCAAGTCATGTTTTGATGTGAAAGAAAATTAAATAAATGTCAAACTCGTGTCAAAAATTTCAATCTCACATAAAAAAATCGAACCCAAATATGGAACTAAAAGGCTAAGTCTTAATCGTGGTGGGGCCAAGATTACGATTAATGTTAAAGGCTAAGAATCTTAAGTTAAGGATAAAGGTGGATTAGAGGTTGAGGGTCAAGTGATAATAAGTAAGGGATAGGGATGAAGATGGAAGAATGTATGTCAAAATTTAAGGATTAAGGGTCGAATGTTAAGGGTTTAGATTTAATAGGTAAAGGTTTAGGCTTAATGGGTAAAAGTTGAAGTTGATGGGATATGAATTATGTTATTATGGTTTGAGATTACACTTTAATGTTAGAATTTATGGTTAACAAAATGATTTACAAAAAGAATAATAATTTTGTTAAATGGGTAACGATTGAATGTCAAGGGCTAAGGGATGAAGTTTTAGTGTTAGAATTAAGGGCCAAAATTTAAAGAAGGTTAGGGGTCAAGATGTAGGTTTTAAGGGTTAAGAGGTAAAGATTGCTCATGAATAAGGAACTTATAATCTATCAATATGGCTAAATGTTAGATTAAGGGTTTAGGGTTTTTTTATTAAAGGCTAAATATTACTGAATAGAAATTAAGCGTTAAGCATTAGGGTTTAATAATTAGATTAAAGAATACAACAAACAAGTTAAGGTTAACATTCTTAGGGTTATGGTTAACAATAAATATTTAAGTTGTTGGCACTGAGGTCAAAGTTTATAAGCAAAATGTTAAGAGATTAGTGCTGATTATGGAAATTAAGTGTTTTTTCTTAAGCCTCAAGGATAAAGGTGTCTGATCTTTTCTTTGGTAGTCAAACAACACTGAATATGTTTTTTTTGAATTATTATTTATTTATTATTATATATTTTTTTTTCGTTATTGTTATAGGTGTTGTTATATCGATTGCAGTTTTTAAGAATATCCTGAAATTTAATGGCTAAGATACAATTAACCTCTCTTGAATGTCAAACTCTTAAATATTTTGCAATCAACCTACGTTGAGGAAAAATAGTTTAAATGGTAAAAAACATTGCTTAAACCCATATAGCCAGGCGCTTTTATTCTATATTTCCTCATACATATCCATGTTCAAACTCGTATAAGCCACACATTGACACACATCGTAGCATAATGACATGCCATATACATGCATTTCAATTTTATTGGATGGGTTTGTATCGATGATAATATTAATATATTTATACATCCAATTTTGCATATGGTGATGGAGCTTTATAGCTTGCTTCTCTTGATGTGTAACGATAATTCTCATAACATTGAACTTTGTGTGTAAAACTACCAAAATGTTTTCCAAGTTTAAACAATTATTACATTCAATATTTGGAGATTTGTGGCAGCATTGATGTGGCAAATATATGAACCCAAGTGAAGCACAATAGAATGTTAGTTAAAAATGTTTAGGCTATAAATGTATCTATATGAAATTTATAATTTTTACTCTCGAGATCCTAGTTATTAATTTGGAAAGTTTATCAACACTTGTGGGTTTTGGTGTAACAATAACAACAAACTTCTTCACTATATTAGAGCCTAGACCCAGATTCAATTCCCCAGAGTTGAATTTGAGAGAAGTTATTGGAAGAATCACCACACCTATATAAAATACGTAATTTCCACCCTAGGGCCTCTTCAAAAAGTGTGTCACTAGATTGTGAAATGGTTCTTGGAAATGGAATATCCCTCATTTTATCAGGTCCATTTATAATTCTATTCTATCAGGGGTGTTACTAATGTAATAGTTTTAAGTTTACAATTTCTTTCTAATCACTAGCTGCTTGTGGGATTTGATTAATCATCTTTAGACTTACTACTAAATACCTATAAGTGAAAAAAACAAAGAAAGCAATTTGCTGAAGAATATTACTTGAGCATATCTCATCACCTTGATATAATCTTTGAGAAAACTACATTTACCCAAGATTTTCCTTTCAGTCTATCCCTCATTTGGTAATTCACTGGACTCAACTACTTTGAATCTAAAATTAGATTATGTCCAGTAAAATTGATCATCATTTCATCTGATGAAATACAAATACCTCAAATACCAATTACAAATCTGATTGAATATATATAAAAGTGACACCTTCACTCCTCATTAATGTGAAATGAGACATTTAACTTAATCTAAAAACCAATAAATGCAAAACACACTCACCACCTTGAAAAAAGACAATAAGCTTGGCCTGATTATACATTATATAATGCAAAGATTATCATAACAAATGTATTCATAGATGAGTATAAAGGGGAAGAGGCATAATGATGTTTTCTATTATCCCCTCAATCTTGAAAAAAAATCACCGTATTCCTATAATACAAAAATACACATATATTATTCTTTTCTTCTAAACGCTTAGCATCTTGGATTACATGAGCTGCATGTTCCTTTTCTTGGGCTAGGTGATCCTTCTTACTTGCCACATGGATTGGCATATTAATACCTCTCTTATTAGTCTCTGCCGTCAGTGACATGGGGCTATTGTAATCGAATTTTTTGTCTTGGCATTAATCTGTCTTCCGACTATGCCTTCCTATTATGCTTATTTCATGAAGTATCATTGTCAAACCTATCAAATAGATGTATAAGTATAAAAATTTTGATCATCTTATTTGGCCTCTTCTCGAGGCAAAGAAGCGATATTGGTCGTATAATTTCCAGATTTTTTCATAAATATTTGGAAAACGAAAGTAATGTTAGTATTAGTTTCCTGGCATTAAATTCTTGGTTTTTTTTTTTTTTTTAATTTTTATTTTTATTTTTATTTTCAGTTCTTTTTCACTTACCAATGGTCTGTTTCTATATGATGTATTCTCAAGTAAGAAGGAGGCCATAACACATATCGCCAAGTCGCCATACCACATGGAGATGTGCATGTGACCTTGTAGACAGTTCTTCAAGCGTGGCAACATGCAAGCATAGGTTATCGCTAAATCGCCAGACCACATGCCGATGTGCATGTGAACCTATAAACAATTCTTCAGTTCTTCAACCGTGACAACAGACAAGCATAGGTTATGGTTATCCAACATAGTATAGTAGCTCAATCCTTATATCACAGCCTGCCAAAGGCAGGCTTCATTAGGTTTCTGACGATTTCTATTTTTGTAGATGTTTGTTGGGATGCTCAAAGTTGTGAAAAATCTTGGCTTCATTAGATCTCTGAAGGTTGAAGATTATGCTCATAAGCTCATTAGATTTATGAAGATTGCAGATTATGCTCAGAAGCTCAAAATTCTGAAGAATTTTTAAGATTGTAGATTATACTCAAAAGCTCAAAATTCTACAAAAGCATGGCTTCATTAGATTTTTGAAGATTGTAGACTATGGTCAAAATCTCTCATATTGCTGGTCGAAATTCGCCAATCTACATTTAAAAACATGACGAAACAAGCTAAATGGCAAGTATGCCACAATAAAAAAAACTTGTGAAGCTCAAGGAGCTTATATATTTTGTGAGTTGTGCATGAAATTTTAAATTTTGTGAAAGAAAAGCATAACATTGTTTACTTTAACTTGTTAAGTAGGAGTAGATGCTGCAGGTTTGGAGGGCTTCCAAGGACCCTTCCAAAGAGGTGCTCTCATCCTGATATTTTCTCTTCCTCCAGCTAGCTAGGAAAGCCTCTAGTTGTGAAGGCATTTAGAATGACTTATGTAGAAAGTATACTGGAAACCATAGAAGTGAAGGAAAACGTAGGACTTATGGAGGCTCATGGACGAAAAGAGATGGTGCAAACTTGAAACTCGTCTACCTCCTACTGTTATTGTGCTAAGAAGCTTGAAACCTGACCTCGTGCCAGTTGTTGGGTTGATCAACTATCACTGAGAAGAAACCCACCTAGGTCTGCTTAAAGGGCACAACTCGTTTTTGCCAAACTTTCAGTTCTGCTTTGAAACTAGGCTTCACCTTTTTTCACCTCCCCTGGTTGCATGACAATTCTACTTTGAAACTAGGCTTCACCTTTTTTCACCTCCTTGGTTGCATGACAGTTCTACTTTGAAACTAGGCTTCACCTTTTTTCACCTCCCTTGATTGCCTAACTAGTTCAGCTAGATCACCTGAATTGTGTGATTAATTGGGTCACTACTCCAGTGTCAGTGCAATAAATCAGAGGATTTGAAATTCCTCATTACTTACCAGAGTAACAGCAGCTGAAGTGGACTGTAACAAGGTCGAGAATCCATCCCACCTACCCACCAAAACGTGTCACATAACATCTATATACAGTAGCTAGATTCAATTCAATAATGAGGTGTAGAAGGAATAGGTAGGATAGAAGAGGGAAAAAGCATAGCTATCACAGGTAGAGTAAAAGGCGAAGCGCTAATAATTGAGCTACAGGCTTCTTTTTTTTACTGGTACTGGGTTGGTTTTGTTCCCTGTGTACTTGACTAAATTATTTCTCCTCGGATCACAACAAAGATATTAATAAAGCTCTAATGAACCTAACTATGGGTTTTGATTACAAACCTCCCTTGATAAATGTCAGGGATAAATGACCTGACATTGAGCGAGGGAGCGACTTCTCATCCACATTATGAAATCTCTGGACCTCCGCTTCTGTGCTGTCATCACCTCTCCCATCAGCTCGTATTTCCAAAAAATACTTTTAATGCCAGCTAGAAAGAATTCATACCATCAGTTTCGTATAAGAAAGAAGAGAATACTTGATTCACATGTCTCAAAAGAGATTGGATGGATTTAGTCTTTAACTGTGAAGGAATCAATAGAATTAGCTAAACTACCGCCAGTACACTACAAACTGAACGCATAGTTGTGGTCTCACCCTCCTGATTGCACAGGAACTAATGAAGTCTAGTTTTGTGAGCCAGTATTGAATAAATCCAAACAGTTTCAATCTCCGAATTCGCTTAACTAATGCTAGTTGATGTTGAGCCCAGTGCTGATGGCAAAATTGCTGGAGGAAATCACTATAAGCCAAGTGTTGCTGCGAGAGCTGCTGGGCTGAGATAGACTCCGCTTGGTTACTCTAGGTGGTCTCCACATGTTTAATATACTATATGACCATAGACACGTTGAATTAAAAAAGGTCCCTCCTAGTTTTTATATATCTAATATCAACATATCTACTAGTCTTAATATATTATATGACATATAGACACATATTAATATATGATCTCGCATATATACTTGTTCCTAGGCCAGATCTAATTCCACTGCTAGAATGAAAGCTAGGCTCAGAGGCTCTGATTATTTCTCTACTTGGTATGTATGGTATTATGGTGCCTATCGTGTTATAATATACAATATTGGCATAGAGAAGTTTGCACCTCCTTGATTTGAATAACCTACTAGTTTTCATCACCATTGAGATATCACTCCCATATTTGTGATTCCTACCAATTTGGAAAAAAATAATAAAACAGACAAATAAACCTAAACAGTTATGCCACATCATTTAAAATAATTCGTAAGATAAAATAAAAATGGGGGAGGGGGGTCAATTTATTTTTATACTCTTAAGCAACCAAAATACCGAATTCAATGATCCTCTTAAGGAACCCAAAGAACCGAATTCAATGCATATTGAGATTAGGTGCAAAGCAATACATTATTTCACTTCCCACCAGGGTTGGAATTTCAAAAGATACAGATACTCACTCGTCAAATGTGACTGTTTTGACAGCTCACCCACATGTCTTTACACTTTTAACAAAAGATCATGATGGTTTTGCAATTTTTCTAACTATATTTTATGGGCAAATCACCTCGTTACGGGAAATTTTCCTGTCAAATTCCATCCCTGCTTCCCATCACAGCTATATGAAAATTAGGTAAATAAATAGATAAGAGTACACAAAATAAAGAGGAACATTATAAATAATTTTTGAAGTATATGGAGGCGCCATTTCACGACTGGCTTTTACTTGTTAACCATCTATATTCAGGCACACGCATGCACAACACCCTAGTGCATGGAATAATTGTTGACCTGTTTGCGGTGACTTGGAACTTGCTATTGTGTTCTAGAAGAGAAGAGACAACTCAGTTGGGAGTTGTCTTTAGTACGACTTTTTGGAGGCTTTTTTGGTCTAATTTCTCTAAAATCTGGCAATAATTTATTGAAATCACAAGATTGATGGGTAAACCCTGCACAATAGAAGTGCCCTAGGGGTTTTTCATGGCGTTGAATCCATATATACAGTCAGAAAACTAGTTTAAATAACACAAATCAAGATTTCACATCAAAATTTTCACTGAATTCCAGTATCGGAAACTCCAAAAAGTCTCACTATAGACAACTCCGCTCAATTGTTGCAGCCTTCAGATAAGAATTTAATGCCAAAACACCCACCATACAAAAGGAAAAATATGGATGGATGGGCTACACTTGATGTGATGCTGGATATGGTATTGCCAAAGAAAGTACGCAGGCTACATGCAAGCCTGAAATACCTACAATACAACTTTTATAATTTTCTACACTATATTTAAGACCGGATCTCAGATCTACTCAAGGACTTTCAAGTAACACTGTGGGCACCTCCAATAATGGTGTGATCACACCAGATCAAACTCAAGTCAAATAAATAATGTTGAGTACAACTAGCAGATTTTCTCTTCTAGGTGGAGTACCTTCTTGAAAAGCATTGGTTAAATGCAAAACTTCATCACCCACTTGATGAGCCTAGGTATTGCAGCAAGAATGCTGCAACTCCCAGGGCTACCTGCTTTACTTGTTAACTCGGGGTTCATACAAACTTGGAGGTGACTATGCTATATACACAAGTAGAAATGAAGGAACTGCTTGTTGTCACTGCTCATCTGGCAAGAGACGCCAGGGGTTCCAAGCTAGACTTCTATAGGGTCAGAAGAAGCTTGATTTTGATGGAAGGAGTGCAAACCTATTCTGGGGGAGAGCTATTCTACTGCAGAAATGAAGAAAACAACATGCAAACCTAAATCACCATAACCTAATTAATCATGAAAACAACTAGACTAAGTAGAATTTCTAAGAAACACTAATCTAATGCTAACTATCTAAGTTACAGGAGTAAAGTAGCAAAACTAGACTAAGGGGTGAACAATGGAAACTAGGCTAAGTTTGTGTTTAGGCGGAAAAGCAGTCGAAGGTCAAAATGGAAAAAAGAGGACGTGGGGGACCAAAAGTGCATGAGGACCGTTGGATCAGGCAGGTGGAAGGGGAATGAACGATTGAGATTAGATCGGAGGAAGGTACATAGGCAAATGGGCAGACATGGTGGACTAATTAGGATGGACAACTGGGATTACATCGCAAAGGTGATCAACAGATGAACGACGGAGATCGACCAAGCTAGTTGGCAATCGAGTGAAGCAACAACCGTCAGATAAAGAGATAGATCAGTGGTGGAGAGTTCAAGGTGATAAAGCGATCAGGTGATGTGAAAACCATCAGATCTAGCAGGGCAGATTGATGGTCGAGGTTGGAGCGCAAAAATAAACGTGCAGAATTGACAAGCGGGTTCAGAGGGCGGTAAACAATATCTCACTTGCCCTCAAAACCATAAGTTGTATTTTGAAAATTCACGCGATTAGCCTCCTTGACCGATATGTAGCAAGGGGAAACCACCCATATCGTGTTCTCTCAGTGTGATAACGGTCGGAAGGAACTCCACGCGATATGGCACGAGGGCCAAATTTAGATCTGGTAAGGCAGATCTATGGTGGAGATGTGATCGAGCAGGTTGGTGAACGGGTGTGCGAAAACCGTTGGATTTGACAAGGTAGATTGATGGTGGGGATTTAAAAGGCATAAAGTCAAACATGAAAAGTGGATTGGGCAGTGATTGGTGGGTTTTGTGTGTGAAAGGCGATCGATGGTTAAAAACTGTTTGAATGTGAATTAAAAACTCTCACTGAGTGTTTTAGGCTAAAGGAGAATAACATCATGAGAGATCTAGGAAGAGGTTGGAGGTCTAAATGATCCAAAGTGGATTTTGGATAGGCTTCTAAGTCTAAGTGTTCCTCACAAAGGAAAATGAAAGTCCAAGGATGCTCCTGGAAATAGTCCCATTGTGTAGATTTTTTCATTCTGAATCTATTGCAATTTGAATGGGCTAAAACGAACTTTGGATGATGAAGTTATCACAGAAAGAAGATAGCCTTTGTCCTTTGGAAAAGGAGGAATTTCTTCTAAAAATGGCCTAAAAGGCTTTACAAAGGAAAATCGCATCGGTATGGTCCAAGAGGCGGACTTAAAGCAGAGGTGGAAGAGACCCCCGATTACTAATCCCCGACATATCAGCTGTCGGATTGGAAATGAGATCAACAACCAGGATTAATTCGGCAGTCGGGAGATCGATGATCCCCGACACAAAGGGTTGATGCAATAGCAATATGCGATGCAATTTGGACTGTCCGATTAGGGATCAGATCAATGGTCTATATTAAATCAATGATCAATGATCAGTGATCCCTGATAGCATGGCTAATGTGATTACGATTGCGATAAGCGATAAGGGCCAAACTCGATGGGGATTATAAGCCCGATTACATAATTTTTGAAGTTTGAGAATTCAGATTTTCTGTGTTATCCCGTGTATTTTGGATTTTGGCCATGCAATGATGCGATAGAGATATTGCGACTAATGGAAGACCCGATAGGGTTATAGGGATGATTTAATGAAATTTCAAGTCTAGAATTCATGCCCGATAGTGTAATTTCGGAAAAATCTCCGTGTATTGGATTTTTCTCCATTTTCGGGTTTTTTCCTGGAAGAAGGCCCTGATCCCTCTGTAACGGTCCTTGATCACTGTTCCACGCTGCAAGTGGCTGTTTTTGGTAGACAATGATGCATTTGAAGCCACAAAGCCGTAGAGCCAAATGTCCAGTTGAGCAGACAATGCGTAGAGAAGACATAGAGCCGCAAGGGAGTAATGACATGCAGACAAATGGTTGGGGAAGCCGCAGAGCCGAGAAAATGCCTGAAAGAAGCCAGAGGGCCTAATTGACAGAGTGGTTGGCGAGAGCTGGAGGTTTTTGAAGGATAGCTATTAGCTACGAGAGTGAAAAGCTAGAGAGCATGATTGACAGGCAGCAAAGCTGCTAAAGGTCGCTGGAAGGTTGCTAAAGGTCGCTTGAAGTTCGAATGAACCATTGATGCACGCAGAGGCTGAGAGAGAGCTCAAGGAAGCTAGAGCCGAAGAGTCAGAGCCAAATCCGAGAGCCAAGAGTCAGAGCTAGAGCTGAGAGCCAGAGCCAGAGCAAGAGCCAGAGCCAGAAAGCTGAGAGCTTTAGTTCCATGGATAAGCTGGTGTTCTAAGCCCATTGTGTTATGTGTAAACTAGTGGAGTTGAGCGTGGAGCTTGTAAAACAACTGCTGCCATAATCCCAGAGAGCCTAGTTGAGTTGACTAGAGCTCAAGGAGACATAGCCCAAGAGTTTTGGGTGAACTCCATATTAAACTTGCTGCCTTATGTGTTTTTATTTGCTATAATATTTTATTGTTATATATATGTTATATCGGCATAAACAATAGAATTTTAAAGCACATAAATAGAAAAAAATAAACACCAACATACACCTTATTTTCAAGCACATAATTAATTCCGCAATTGGTTAATCATTTGGGTCTTGGGAATATATAAGCTTTGGGAGTGGGAGAGGTTCTTGTAAGCTTGACAAGGAGCCTTTAGTGCCCCATTTTTAGATCAGGTGGTATTGGAGCTTAAGAGTGGTTAACCCCACCTTCAAAGAAGGTTACATCAAAATGCTTGATTGACAGAGCAAAGATTGCTTGTCTGAAAGGTGTTTAAACAGTTAGAGGTTGATTGTATGCTTGTTTGCAGACTCACTATTGTTTGAGTTTGCAGAGGTGAAGGGAAAGCTATTGATAGCTCAGCCCAGGAAGGATAAGAAGGAAGAAGGGCTGAGGGCATTCTTCTTATCCCAAAGGACCTCAAGGCAATCCTTGAAGCACAAGAGGTTTGTTGCAAAAGGTTGCTAAATAAGCTCTTTATTAATCTTGTTCGAAGTTCTTTTGTTCATTGGCATAATGACAACTTCTACAAGTGAGTCCTCAAATTCTTCTTTCTTCACAAGAGTCTTTGATGAAGACATGAAGCAAGAATTTTCCACCATGATGGATATGGTGAGAGAAATGTATGAGGATAGAAGGAAGAGCAGCATACTTAGAGAGCAGTTGAATTCTATGGAGGAAGCGAAGAAGTTGATTTTTGACAAATTGTAGGAAATGGAGAGGCAACTTCATATTGCAAATATGAACTTGAAAAGGATGCATGAGTTGGAGTCACAACTCTTTGTTGCCAAAGAAGCCTTAGTCAAGTATTAGCTTGAAGAAGAGGTAAACCATTCCAGTTTGTCTTCAAATTCTTCTAAGAATACTTGTATTGGTTCTTTTGAAAAACATACCAGAGGCATAGGTTCCAAGATAATGTCCAAGATGGGCTATGAAGGAAAAGGCTTGGGTAAACATGCACAAGGTATTTTTGAGCCAATAATGGTTGAGGAAAGGCCTAAGTATTTGGGTCTTGGCTATGGACTAGGTTATGGAGAAGGTTCCAAAGCTACCATGAAGGCCATCGAAACAACTTCAAGAAGGAGTTGCATTGCAGGTCTTCTACCTCAAGAGTGTGAAGATTGTATTCAAGAGGAATGCAATAGCTTGAAACATCATTTGCAGGATGCAGGTGTTCAGAAGCACACACTTGAATCAGAGAGTTGTGGAAACTCTGAAAGCCTTGAAGAGATTGATGGTGTTCCAAAGGGAGCCACTTCTTCACTTGCTTCACCTCCTCATGAAGGCAATAAAGGTGAAAGAGAAAGGTATAAATATGGTTCTAATCATCTTCCTTTTGATTTTCAAATGATAAATTTCCACATAGATATGGGAAAAGAATTGCATGTTCCTTTTGTGGTTTGGATAACCATAATGTTTCTAGATGTTGGAAGAGAATGCCCACATACAGGAAACTTTTGAAGGAAAAGAAGCAAGAAGCCAAAGGTCCATTGGACAAGGAAAATCATGCTGTTAAGAGGATGCACGTGTTGCACTTACTGCCATAAGCAAGGGCATATTATTGCAAAGTGTTGGACTTTGAATCCAACAATGCTTCCACGAAAGTTGAAGAAAGTGGAAAGAGAATATGGCAGAAATGGAAAGGAAGTTTCCATGAATGGTGTGTTTTAGGATGATTCACATGTTGATGCTGATGTGCAGACAAAGGAAATACCTTTGAAATGGGTTGGTAAGAAATGGTTAGAGTTCTTATCCAATTAAGATTGCATGTCTATTGATGCATCTATTTGCATTTCTTTGTTCATGAGATGCAATTTGCAGGATTTTACCAAGAAGGTGAATGGGAGAAGTTGAGTAGGGGACTCACTTTTTTGCTGCAACATTATATTTAATTTAAGCTTCGAAAGCACAGTGTGCTTAAGCGAAAGTTGAAGGATAAAATGCATGCACGAGGATGATGTGCATGAACACAGGGATGCTAATGATTTCCTTGTATTTGAACATGTATGTGTAATTAACTTGAAGGGTTGATTGCTTTGACATGCATGTGATGCAATGTTGACTTGGGAGAAGTTAACTTGGTTTCCAAGATGGAGATAATGATGAAGTGTTTCATCTTTTGAAAAAGATTCTTAATGGTCTTTTTCTACATGCTTGACTTGAAGGGTCATTTGTTTTAAAGGAATGTTTTGTGGGGTTGTTATCTAGTCCATCATTTGTATGCAGATGTAAGACATGGAGGTGTTCAAAAGATGTGAAAATCTATTTCTTTTGTTGAAGTAGGAGGTTAAGACATCCAGTTGTTGTCTGTATTTCTGTTGTTGTTAACAGTTGTTGTTGACAACTTGTCAAATAGGTACAAATGAAAATTTTGTGAAGCAGATGTAACTGCACATTTGTTTGAGCCACCTTGGATCAATGATCAAGGCAGAGAATTTCAAACTACCTTCTGTCACCATCTCAGCAGGAGTTCTGCATGAAGTCAAGGAGGAAGACAGTTCTTCCCTGGAGGGCCAACACATCCAGGAAGGAAAGTGGTCAAAGGATTTGGTTCAGAGGCACTATGCAGAGGCAAGTGTATGGAGGCTAAAAGAAGAGGGTGCTGTTACTCTCATTTACTGTACAGATCAGTATATCAGTCTTTTTGAGAGCAAAAGTTCTTTAGTGGGAAGGCGTGATCCAAAATGGATTTTGGATAGACTTCTAAGTCTAAGTGTTCCTCATAGAGGAAAAGGAAAGTCCAAGGATGATCCTGAAATAGTCCCATTGCATAGATATTTTCATTTTGAATCTACTACAATTTGAATGGGCTAAAACGGACTTCGGATGATGAAGTTATCACAAAAAGAAGATTGCCTTTGTCCTTTGGAAAAGGAGGCATTTCTTCTAAAAATGGCCTAAAAGGCTTTATAAAGGAAAATTGCATCGGAATGGTCCAAGAGGTTGAATTAAAGAAAAGGCAGAAGAGACCACTGATTACTGATCCTCGACATATCGGGTCGGAGGCAGGCATATGCAAATAATATAAGGAAAAGACCCCGGGCTGATGCGACATTGCGATCGCCGATATCGGTGTCGGCGATGCTATGAGATAATGGAAGGAACCTCGGGACTATGTGACATGCGATTGCGATATATCGCATCGCAACATCATATCAAAATGATATAAAAGGGGCCGATACCATATGTGACATGCGATTACTGATCCACGACGTGCGATCTCAGCCGTTGGATCGGAAATGAGATCAACGACCAGGATTAAATCGGCGATCGGGAAATTGGCGATCCCTGACACAAACGGCTGATGCGATAGCGATATGCGATGCAATATGGATCATCTGATCGGGGCTCATATCAACAGTCCAGATTAAATCGACGATTGGCGATCAATGATCCCTGATAGTAGGGCTAATGCAATTATGATTGTGATAAGTGATAAGGGCTGGACCCGATGGGGATTATAAGCTCGATTACATATTTTTTGAAGTCCAGGAATTTAGATTTTTTGTGTTATCTCGTGTATTTGGGATTTTGGCCATGCGATGATGCAATAGAAATATTGCGACTAATGGCGACCCAATAGGGTTATAGGGTTATTTAATGAAATTTCAAGTCCAGAATTCATGTCTAATAGTGTAATTTTGGGAAAATCTCTGTGTATTGGATTTTTCTCCATTTTTGATTTTTTACTCGGAAGAAGGCCCCGATCCCTCTGCAATGGCCCCTGATCATTGTGCCACGCTGCAAGCGGGCGTTTTTGGTAGACAATGATGCGTTTGAAGCCACAGAGCCGCAGAGCCAGATGGCCAGTCAAACAGACATGTAGAGAAGCCATAGAGCTGTAGTGAGTAATGACATGTAGAGAAATGGCTGGGGAAGACGCAGAGCTGAGAAAATGCCTTAAAGGAGCCAAAAGGCCCAATTGCCAGAGTGGTTGGCGAGAGCTGGAGGTCGTTGAAGGAGAGCTGTTAGCTACAAGAGTGAAAATCCAGAGAGCATGATTGACAAGCAACAAAGCTGCTAAAGGTCACTGGAAGGTTGCTAAAGGTAACTTGGAGGTCAAGCGAACCATTGACGCACGTAGAGGCCGAGAGAGAGCTCAAAGAAGCTAGAGCCGAAGAGCCAGATCTAGATCCGAGAGCCAAGAGTTAGCACCAGAGCCGAGAGCCAGAGCTAGAGCAAGAGTGAGAGCGAGAGCGAGAGCCAAAAAGTCAAGGGCTTCAGAGCTAGGGATAAGATGGTGTTCTAAGCCCATTGTGTTCTGTGTAAACTAGTGGAGTTGAGCATGGAGCTTATAAAAGAACTGCTACCATAATCCCAGAGAGCCTAGTTGAGTTAACTAGAGCTCAAGGAGACGTAGCCCAAGAGTTTTGGGTGAACTCCATATTAAACTTGCTGTCTTATGTGTTTGTTATTTGCTGTAATATTTTACTGTTATATGTATGTTATATCATCATAGACAACAAAATTTTAAAGCACATAAATAGTCAAAAATAAATACCAGCATACACCTTATTTTCAAGCACATTATTAATTTCGCAATTGGTTAATCATTTGGGTCTTGGGAATATATAAGCTTTGGGAGTGGGAGAGGTTCTTGTAAGCTTGACAAGGAGCCTTTGGTGCCCCATTTTTAGATCACTAAATGACAGAAAGAGAGAGTGAAGGGGTGGATAATCATGAGAGGAACAAAGTGACAATGCAATCAACTCAGTGACTTTGTTTAAATGAAAAACCCTATGAAAACCAAAACCCTATGTTTTTGGGGTTGCTGCAAGGTTACTTCCTCACCTCATGGTCCCAGAGGGAGGAGGTGAGGCCGAGACACCTGTGAGCAACCTTTTGGATCTTTTCTTTGCCATCCTACTAATTGAATGCAAGCATAAATGGAAGCAAACTGAATCAAAACTATTTTGCTCTGTACTACTGTAAAATTCAAGCAAATGAACAGAAAACAAGAAACTACTTAAGTCAATGAATAGGGAACCATAAATATGTGCTGAACCACTGTAATGAAAATGCATCTATTTAACCAAATGAACAATCAAACCATGCATCTATGCTACTGCTGTAATGGAAATGAACTGCTTAAGTTAATGAGCATAAAGTAGGATTCTATGCTAGAATACAATACAAGAAAGAGGAGCTTTGGCTGCTAGGGTTGGGGACTAACCCAAGAGCTTTAGCCCTCTGAATTAACTCAGTGCTGGCTCAAACTAAAAATCATATTCATTTTCAAAGAACACTGTATTGCATCAAACTGTTACAAGTAAAAAGGTTTGAATAATTTCTAACTGACTGGCTGACTATTGGTTAACTGCTTGGCTAAAAAAAACTGAGGTCCTAAGCCTCTCTATTTATACATCTGAAGTCTCAATGACTTCCATCAAAATTATGGAGGTACAGCTCCAAAATTAATGGTAACTTGTCCCTTCACTTTCACTAGCTTGGCTGCCTTCTAGTAGGGAGGTTGCTTATACTTCCACTTGCTTGGCTGTCTTTTAGTACTTCTGATTTGGCTGTGTGTGCTTTTAGCTGATGGAGGGATATTCGAATGGATGGGTAGTAAAAGAGGAGGATTTACCTCCTGTAATTCCTCTCCCTTGTCCCATCTGAGTTTTTACCAAGGTCTTTTACGATAGTTCCTTGCTTTTATCCTTTATTCCTGCATTATATGCACATTATACCACAAAGCAAAATATCCAACTCTAACTCAACTAATAAGCAAAATATAATCAGAAGTATGCAATAAGTTGTGAGAATAGTTGGTTTGACTAAGCTAGGAGGTGAATTAAGGCCAATTAAGGCCCATATAATTACTCAATGATGAGACTCATCATCACCCCCTACTGAAAGTGTTGCTCATCCTTTGAGAAACTTAGTGGCTCTGGTAGCCTCTCTGGCATCTCATTCTTTTGCTATGGTCTTTTCTTCTTTTTTATAGTAGTATGCTTTCCTTTATTCTTCTTCCCACTGATATTATCTGATATTCAAGCTATGTGGCAGTGTTTCATCTCTTTTAGAAGGCATGTATATTATCATTTCTTATTAGCCTAAACATATCCTCAAAATGTGTACTTGCTTTCCCTTGGGCATCAAGATATCTGAGTGTCAGCTAAGGATTATTTGCAATTAAATTATGGGTGCTGATTAAGGCCATGGGATTTGATTGTTCAACTGCTTTTCTCTCTTTTTTTTTTGGTTTCAATGCCTTCTTCTTCTTCTATTTTTTTCTCATCTCTATCAAGTTCTTTCTTTGCTTCTTTCTCAGTTTTAGCATTATGTTCCTTTGTACTAGTGTTTTCTTTATCCATTTCATCCCTATCTAGCTCTGTATCTTCTTCTTTTTGTTTGCCTCCCCCTTACTGACAAAAGGACTAACATCATAAATGAGTATCTTTCTTGTGTGGCTTGAGGAGGAAATAAGAAACTTCTTTGAAGAAACAAAGTTTCCTATGTATTTAGTCTACTAGCCTTTTTCAGAGGAAACTAGCCACCTTTTTACTTTCAAACCAACTACCTCTTAACCTTTACAACTTTTGATCAAATGATGCATGTGAGTGAGAGAGTAGGATGCTTACCTATGGCCTTAATGTCACGCTGCAAGTGTCAAAGATCAGAGGTGCTGCTGATGGTCATTCTTCTTCCTCCTCTGTTGTCTGCTGATGGTTTCTTGACTGCAGATCGGATGCTACTGCTGCTGTGTAGTTATTTCTTCCTCCTCTGCTGTCTATTGATGGTGTCTTAACTGCATATCGGATGCTACTGCTGCTGTGTAGTTATTTCTTCCTTCTCTGCTGTTTGCTGATGGTGTCTGTGACTGTAGATCAAATGCTGCTACATGTACAGAGGGAGTAGGAGTGTGTTTTAAGGCACGGATGATGGTAATGGATGAGATGATGCTGTGGAAAATGCAATCTTCTCTTGAATTGAAGTAGTGAAGTGAAAAACAATGGAATTTATGGAGTGATGCATGGTAAGGAGTGGGGGAGATGAACATATGTGAGGTAGGGCCCCCTTTGGATCTTCTCTTTGCTCCTTTATTGTCTTTCTCATCCTCCTGCAAACAACAATTATGTTTTTTTTGTCTTTTTCTTTTCTTTTCTTTTATTATTATATTTTTTAAAACACTCTCGACACACTCAAACCAAAGCTGAAATCATTCTTCAGAATTATAGCCTTCACTTCGGGCCCCAAACTGAAGAAAATATCACAACACACTCTTGCAATGAAACTGAAATAAAATGGTATATATAGTGACAATGTAAACAATAGAAAACTTCTCAGAAATGATACCACTTGAGCAGCCGACCATTGACCAGCCCTCCTGGACAATCTTCCCCGTTCATCTCCTTCAGAGGAAAGGCATTCTGACCACGATATGCAGCAATCCTAAAGGGTCCTTTCCAAATATTTTTGAAATTACCACGTTTACCTTTTTCCTCATTCCTTGCGTCCCACTTCAACACCACGTCATCCAACTGAAATTTATCCGCCTTTGCTTTTCTGTCATAAATTTTCTTAATTCTCTCCTGCAGCTTGAACGTGTTTTGAAAAACTTCTTCTCTCGTGTGCTACAAATGGATCATTTGATTTAGTCTTCTTTGCATATGATCGTCTTCACTGCCAGCCTCCTGAAGAAGTTTGACTACTGGAGCTGCGAGAGAGGTAGGAAACACTATATCAACTTCATAAACTAGCTCAGAGGGTGACATACCAATGGATTTCTTCTGACTCACTCGATCTGCCCAAAGTGCATTGACCAACTTCTTATGCCAACTTTTCTTGTTTATTTCCAGCAATGTTTTAACGATGTTGACCAAAGATTTGTTAGAAGAATCTGCCAATCCCTTGCCTTGCGGATGATAGGCAGTTGAGTGTCCCAAAATGATTTTATACTTGTTACAAAACTGAATCATCTTTTTTGATTTGAAAGCTGCTGCGTTATCAGTGATTAACTTATTCAGGCAACCAAAACGAGACAAAATGTTATTCTTAAGGAATGAAATTATTACTCCATCCATAGCTTGTCTGGTGGGAATTGCTTCGATCCATTTCGTGAAATAATCTGTTGCCGTGATGATCCACCTATACTGACATGAAGAAGCAGGATGAATTTCACCAATGAAATCCAACCCCCACTGCTGAAAAAGGGCGCTCACCTCAATGGGCTTAAGCGGCAAAGGCTGCAATTTCTGCCTTCCTTCAAAAATCTGACATTTATGATAGCTCTTGACAACCTTATATACATGAGCAAACAATGTTGGCCAATAGTATCCCGCTCTCAGAATTTTATTTGCTGTTGTTTTCCAAAAAAGGTGACTGCCACAATCTCCTTTATGGAAATCCTCCATGACCTGCTTCACTTCTTCTTCCACCAAACAATTTAAGAAAACACCACCGAGATCTTTCCAATAAAGTGCAGAATTCAAAATACAAAACTTAGCAGCCTTTAATTTGAGAGTTCTACTTTTGTTTCTAGCTATGCCGGGTGGTGGTGACAAATTCTGTAGTACATATACAATATCTGAATACCACGGAGAAAGAACAAATATTTCAGATACTTGAATTGACGAATCTTCCTCATTCTCATCGGACATAGCACGATCAGATTTATGTTTAAGAAATGCAAATTCAATTCAGCCATTAACTTCGCCAATCCCTGTCCTTTGACAAGCTTTGTGGGCTTTATCTCTACATCATACTCCAACAAAGCTGCAATCCACTTGCCTTGTCTTCCTTCCGGAGCTGTTTGTACCAAACATCTTTGACAACATCGTTAGGAACATAAGCCAAAATATGAGAATGCAGAATATATACCCGGAAATCTTTCAATGCTTTTACAAGTGCAAGGGCTTGTTTTTCAATGATGTTGTACTTTAAGGCTACATCTCTTAAAGTTCGGCTGAAGAGAGCAATTGGTCTTTCATGCTCATTTTTTTTCTGCATTAATACAGCTGCCACAGTATGCTCCGAAGGAAATGAAAACAATATAAAATCCTGAGTGTAATCCGGGTTGATTAGAACCGGAGCTGAAGAAAGAGCCAATTTTACTAGATTGAAAGATTTTATAGCCTCTTCCGTCCTCTTCACTTAGTTGTCCTTCTTAAGCATGTTTGTAATCTCTCTTAGGTGTTCAACAATATTAGGCACAAAGCGGCATAAAAAATTCATCTTACCACTAAAAGATTGTATCTCTTTCTTGTTCCGAGGAAGGTCAATTTGCTGAATCGCCTCTACACATGCTGGATCAATACGAATGCCATCTTTTGAGATAATGTGTCCAAGTAGTTTGCCCTCATCCATGGCAAACAAGCTCTTCTTTGGATTCAGTGACACACCATATTTTCTGCACTTTTGAAAGACAATTTTCAAATGATACATGTGTTCTTCATCTGAATTGGAAAACACCGTCAAATCATCAAGGTACACAACCAAAGATACATCCTTCTCATTTGCGAAAGCCATATCCATTGCCTGCTGAAATGTGGCACCTCCGTTCTTCAAACCGAAAGACATTTTAGCGTAATGAAAAGTCCCCCACGGAGTGGTGAACACTGTTTTGTCTCGGTCATCTTCATGGACCAAAATTTGGTTATATCCAGAATAACCATCGAGTAGTGACATACGAGATGCTCCAACTACTCGCTAAAGTATATGATCCATTTTTGGCAATGAATAATTATCCTTCAACGAAACTTTGTTGAGATTCCTGAAATCGATGCACAAATGAATTTCACCTGTCTTCTTTCGTACAGGCACCAAATTGGAGATCCAATCAGAAAATATGATGGGAACGACGATTCCTGATTTATACAACCTATTTACCTCCTTCTCAATTGATGGTCGCAGTTTTGGATTTAGCCTTCTCAACTTCTGTCTGAAAGGTTTTTGATTAGGCTTGATGGGGATAGTGTGCTGAATTATATTGGTATCATATGTCTTCAAGTCGGAATAGTCCTAAGCAAACACATTAGCAAAGGATGACAACAAATTGATATATTTGGCCTTTATCTTCTGTGGCAATGCTTTGGATAGTTTTACCATTTTTGGACTTTCAGCTGTCCCAATATTCACCTCTTCAACTCCTTTCTTTGTTGGTTGCAATGTTGGTTTGCGGGCTACGTCATCTTGATCAAAGAGTTCTTCTAAAGGTATCAAGCCTTTAGGAATAATATTATCCTTTAGCTGCAAAACTTCCATTTGATTGATATGCACTTCATATTTACCATCATCATGTTCTACATCAATTGAGGTATCTTTGAACTTACCTTTGTTTTGCAAAAAATTGTCAATCTCCTCGTCATCTTGGAAAACTTGCCAATATTTTTGATTGTCCGGGACAGTCGGACGATCGTTCACATGGGTTTCGAATTTATTACTTGAGTTCATCGGAATCTTCAAATTACTCACTGACTTAGTAAGTGCATCTGCAATGCTATTTTGAATATGAGGCACACACGTCAAGGTATAATTTGAAAACAACTTCAGGATATCTAGGACTTCATTTTGGTAAGCCCGCATCCGAGGATGTTTTGCTTGATATTCGCCTTTGACTTGCTTAATCACCAATTCGGAGTCGCCATATACAACAATCCTCTTAGCGTTGAACTTTCTTAGAAATTTTAGGCCAGCAATCAAAGCTTCGTACTCAGCCTCATTGATCGAACAATCAAAAGCTAGCTTGTAAGAACATACCCGCACATTACTAGGCACTTTGTTCGGAGCAGAAAAAGGATTGCGTACCCAAATACCAATTCCAGCGCCATCATTTCCCACTGCACCATCGAAATCCATGGTCCATAGACCCTCTTCATCTTCTTCTAAGTGCTAAAATTCTGTTGGCTCTGTTTTTCCAGCTTGCTGTCCGTTATCTTTAGCTGATTGCTCAACGGTATTTTGCTGTTCTTGTCCTTCTTTCTTAAAAAATTCTCTGAAATTCTCTCCTATTTTTGAAATATCATCTGCTTCAACTAACTAACTATCTATATCATTGAAACTATCTGAATACAAAACAAAAGACTCTAAATCTGTATGTACATAATTAATTAGATGATTAATCGGTTTCTCCTTGCTTGTAATCATGTATTTCATTTTTTGTTCCCGATACAGTTTCCTCATTTGGCCAAACACAGGAATCCTTGCATAGGAGAAATCTAGTTGTAATGTCCCTTTCAATTTTTCTCCCTAGGACCTGGAAAGAAGCATACCAAATCTGGGAGGAATGTCTGCCACAACAACATCCACCAAAACATTCTTCGTTGGAATCTGATCCAAACTTACAACCAAGTCTTTAATGAGCCCAATACATCTCACTCTGCTAGAATCAAATGAATAAAGATCATGATATTTCCTAGTGATGTCCAAACCCAACTTCTCCATGATAGCCTTCGGCATAAGATTGTGGGAAGCGCCGGAATCAAACATGGCATTATGCAACACAAACTCATGCAATCTCAGACTGATATAAAAAGGTGTCACATCACTGTCTGGAGACTCACCATTCAATGCTGGTCCAAAAATCAGTTCAGGTTGATCATCTTCCACACTCACCATATCAGACATTGGGTCAAAATTCAAAATTCTAGAGACTTGACCTCTATAACTGGTGTTCCTCATTAGTTCAGTCAAGGAAATGGATACCTTCAATTTAGAAGTTTCATTTTCTAAACTAAAAGCTGAAATATTTTCTAACTCTTTGGCTGGAACATCTTTTCTTTCAACTTTATCCTTTGATACAATTGGCTGATTTACTCTTTCATTTGCTGGTGGAGGCTTGCTAGTAGTAGGATCAACAATTTCTTTTCCTTTCTTTGGTACAACAGGTGACTCATTCTTAGATGCTGGAACCTCCTTTCTCTTCTAGATTGGATTGAAGGGGACATTTCTGTTTCTAAGTGAATACTGACACTGCTGGGCGGACAAAGCATTCATATAACCTCTCTGATACTCATTTGACTCTTCTTGAAGAGCTGTGTCATTCGCCAAGATAAAATCCTTATCGTTCTGTACAGCTGAATTTTCTGCATACTCATCATCTTCAATGATAAAGGTGGGCATATCGTCAGGAGTAAAGAAGCAATTTTCTTCTCTTATTACATTATCTTCATCATCAGATTTAGGACCAACAAAGTTCTGTTGAAGAGGTGTCTTTACTTGCTGTTGTTGTGGTGCCGGTTCTTGTGTTCGCTGCTCACGTTGTTTGACCCTAAATTGTGGTTGCTGCGGGCCACGGAAATTGGGATTCTGAATCTGTGGTTCAGGCTTATCAAGTGTTAACCTTTCAATCATATTTTCTACCTTGCGGAGTACTTGGTCTGATGTAGAAGCTTCTTCCTTTATTGAGCCTTTCTTCTCGGCTTTCAATCTAGCTCTCTTGTCACTCAAATTTGCCTCAACACTAACGACAATTTTCTGCATTTCTTCTAAGGTAGCCGGATCTCTCTCTCTCAATTGATATGCCATGTCCAGATCAAAACCATCCATGAACTTAAGCAAAGTTGACTTTCTAGATGGCCTTAAATCATCAGGAAATGCATTATAAACCGCATTGAATCTAATACAGTAGTCTTGCACGGACTCACCGACATTCCGCTTGATCTTAGTGTATTCAGAAGTGATTTGAAGAGGATCTTTCTTTACTTCCTAGCGATCCAAGAACTATCTTTGAAGTTCAGCCAATGTGGGAATACTTCTAGCTACCAAAGCTTTGAACCATTTTCTTACCTCGCCGCCGAAAGTTTGGACAAATAATATCATGCTCACATTCTCTACATCAATTTCACGGAGATCGAAGAAATCTGCCATTCTGTCTACATGCTGTTGAGCCGAAACACTCTGAGGAGTGCCATCAAACAATGGAATCTTACTCTGATAGTCAGCAGGCATGTCGTCCAAGTTTTGAGGTAATACACGAGGAGAAAATCGAGCAGCCATGGCTCTTGGTGGATTCGATCTTGGGGATGTTGGAGGAGTGGGTGCAGCTGATGTGTGAGGTGTATGAGGAGGGGTGTGCAGAGGAGAAGCAATTTTGGATGTAGAAGGAGTAGACGAAGGTGAATTTACTACAGACTTTTGATCTGAGACAATAGGCTGCACAAGGATGGTGGGAATGAAGGGCGGTTCGGTGGGAATCCTTGAGCTGAATGCAGTTACGGAAGATCCAAGGGTAGAAAATGCAATTTCTAGGAAATCAGCGATATTTGAAGCCTCAATTGCAGTATGGAGCTGTCTCAAAATATAATTCTCAGTAGACTTATTGGTCTTTTCAATTTCAAGAGCTGCAACAAAGTCCGGATTCGGGACTATAGAACCAACAACACTTTTGGATTTGGTTTCAAACAATGATAACTCAAACTGTTCATCAAAATCGAGCTCTTCAAGATACTTGAAAATCGCAGGGCATGAATGAGATTTAAACACGGGAGTCTCGGAACTCTCTTGACGAAGGATTCTTGGAAGAAGATTGGGATTTTCATAGACATGAGGAGGATTTGGATCTGGATTAGCTCTGGTATATCTCCTTGAAGCTAGTGTGCTATTTTCAAAAGATCAAACAAACATTTACAACTTTTTCAGCCTATCAAATCCTAAGCTTATCATCCATAGCTTAGAATCATCAAATGTACTGGGGTGTTTGCAGGTTAGATTTTCCGTTAATGAGACTAGACCGTAGATTGACTGAAGTAGCATTTATCTACTTGCGCTAATGCAAAACAAAAGCACTTCGAAGGCTACCTGGCTAATCTTCAGACTTCGTCTGTAGTTTCAAAATGAAGCATACTAACAAACAATCAAATTAAGTTCTCCAGTGGAGTCGCCACTATGTTAGAGCCTAGATTTACCTCAGGCTGAAAAGGTAAGATTCTAGGTCCACATCAAACCACGCTCAGCCTCGTAGCTAGCCCTACGAGGACAGGAG
>APFE031220933.1:215552-228431 GCA_000404065.3 Pinus taeda | reverse complement strand
AGGAGAGGGCTCTCTCTGGGTCAATCTCAACAAAAGATAATCAGATGGGGCTTGAGATGACTGATTTAACAACTAATCTTAGGCTAGGTATGAAGTGCAAGGATTTAATTTGAGTTTTTTGGGGGTTTTGTTGGAAAAAGAGAAAGGCAAATTTGGGTCCGGGGATGAGGCCAAATTTTTGCAGAGTTCCGGTTGGGGCAAGGTAGGCAGTAGTTTTGATGCTTTAGATTAAATGAATGGATATAAAAGACTGCTGAGGAGCTGAATAGGGC
Source organism: Pinus taeda (assembly GCA_000404065.3). Classification (NCBI taxonomy): domain Eukaryota; kingdom Viridiplantae; phylum Streptophyta; class Pinopsida; order Pinales; family Pinaceae; genus Pinus; species Pinus taeda. The sequence continues at coordinate 228,159 of APFE031220933.1, read as the reverse complement.
AAGAGGCTGCAAGAATCCTCTCCAAACAGATGAAAACATGCAAAAGTAAACAAAGTTTAAGGCAGAGCACAACAAGCTAATGAATTCTACCTTTGTCACTCAATTTGTTTAATTTCAGAAGGAAAGAGAAGGGAAATGGCATACATAAACATCAATGAACTTACAATTGCATGAAGAAAAACACCATCAAAACACAGAGCCACAAGGATCCCAATAAGTGCTCCAAAACCGTGGTCTTTCCTTTGCCAAAAATGCAGAAATCAAATGTACAATGAAGTGCCAAGCAATCCCAAGTGTCCAACCCTGAAAATGACTGAGAAATTACATTATATAGATAATCCTAACTCCTTCCCATGCCTCTAGGGGTCGAGCTCATCATTCTAGGAGTTGTTTCAACCATATCTAAACAAGGAACTGAAAAATAGGCAATGAAACAACTTGCCTCTATATGTTAGGAAATTGATTGATTCACTCACATTAACCTTTTGGTGAATGAATCTACTAAGACAAGTAAAAATGTGCCAAAATTACATCATGGTCATGAAATTACATCAATTTAGATCAAGAGTAACATCAAAAAGTGAAACTAGTCAAAACTGGCCGAAATTCTGAGCTGAAGAGTGAAAAATAGGCCAAAATTCTCTATGCGCCGCGCCCAAAATCTGTATGCATAACACAACGTTTAGGCTGATTTTGAGGGCCTTCCCAAAGTCCAAATTGAGCTCATGATAGCTCGTTGGAAAGGTCTACCTATATAATTTCAAACCCAAGTGGAATTTTTGTATTTGAATGTCATTTGCCCCTCCAAAACTGCAATCTCCCAAGACTGCTTCCTGTGGGTGCAAAAGGTGGTAGAGAGGTCATTTCTTGTGTGTTTTTGACCCTTTAGGCGACCCAGAACTTGATGAAATCCTTAGGTAATTCATGAGCATGCATAAATTTTAATAACAAATCCAAAAATGCAAAGTTTTCCTCCAGAGAATCTCCCAATTATAAGCGCGCGCCAAGTGGTGCTACGCGTTGGGCAAGAAAATATGTTTTGAAGCCTAAGAATTCAAAATTGACAAAATTTTCTCCAAATTTTCTGAAAATTGGGCTGAAGGTCTATCATTGAGTATCATGCTCAACCAAAGAAGCTTCGACCAAGATTCGGAGCCTATCATCCCTTTCACGTCGTTTTAGTTCTCTCTTTGGTCTTGCCTTCAGGATTTTTATCCTCGCTTTGCAAACATGAGTTCGCGCCCAATAATGGTTTTTCATGTGCCTGAGCATGTCCTTGTCTTTGTTTGCCTTCGCCAACATCTTCTCTAAGTGGATGTTGACTCTATCGAGCCAAGACTCCTGATCGGCTTTGATCTCTTGCTCAAGCGAGGTGAACTCCACCCTCCTCCTTTGGGGCAACTTTGGCGATTTTTCTTTATGTTTTTGCCACCTCTATGAGGCCTCCTGGGTGCATGAAGTTCTGTGGTAGAATCACTATCTTGTTCATATGATGAATCAGTCTCCATTTCCATAAGTTTTTAAGCAAGGTGTATGTTTGGTTTGTGGAGAATGACTAATTGGTGCCTTTGTTTTCAATGCCAAATGTGTCAAAGTCAAATGAGGGACTGTGGAAAAAAAATGGGTAGTGAGAATGATGGGGTTTGTCAAGTGAGATTTAAAATGTGAGGACAATCACTTAACTGCTTGGGGACTTGAGGATTTTATAAGTGAAATGAGAGAAGGAGGGTGATAGGGAATGGTAGGGTTTAGGGATAATAGAACTTAGGAATAAGTGATTTGGGATATTAGGGAATAAGGGATTGACAAATGATAATATGGCAGTGAAGGGGAAAGAAACCATAGGAAAAGAATGAGATTTGAAATACTTGGCACCAACGTCAAATTTTAACACTCAAATTCAAACCCTAAGAGGCAATTTTTATCAAAATGAGAGGGTTTATGTTTTCAACTTTTAAAATTTCATATTCTTCCCTCCAAACAACACCAAACACAAGCCAATAGCAATTCACAGCCTTACAAACTTACTTGGCGCGAGGAAAATTGAGTTGGTTTGAAAGTTTTGGAAGCAGTGATGATATTTTGCTTGTTGGCCTTGTGCACCGCGCGCGCAACCCAGTGAGCTGTGCAGGTTGTATGCGCCGCTGACGTTCAAATTAACACGGTGAATAATGGCTCTATGCGCCGCGACCTCCCGGTGTGCCGCGACCTCCACCCAATGCGCCGCGCAACCTTCCAACACACAGTCGGCCTTCAAAATCACAATTTTTGCTCCTCCACGATTTTCCTTTGGGTCTTTGACAACTTCTTTGAGTGAAAATGACATTTGAATGGTGAAAATATCTTGTATAGTCATGGATTTGATTTTTGTTTTGCAAAAACCCACTTTCTTATGTTTTGAATTTGGCACTTTCCACCTTTTAATACAAACTCTGTTTTTTGGTTGTTTCCTTTAATTTTTTGACTGAAATGATGAAATTCTTGGCAATTTTTTGTAGGGATGATGGCATTGGATTTCGGCAAAGGATGACCAGGGCTGCACTGAAGAACTGTAAAACTTGAAAAACCTTAAAAATTACATATTTATTACAAAAAATAAATTTGATGATTTCTTCTTCAAAATAGACTTTTGAAGAAGAATAATTCTCGAGCATTATTGGCAATGAAAAATCTGGAATAAAAACTTATTAGGAACATCCTCAGGGCTTGCTGGAATTATTAGACACTTTGAAGACAAAATTTGCGAAACCCTAGACCTAATGACTGACATGACTCTTGGCTGACCAAAAGACTATCCATAATGACTGTAAAATTGATTTGATGACCTTTGATGATCAGACACGAACCAACAGGTACATGACATGAGGGAAGTATGGAGATAAGACCCTTCTGTCGGAAGATCGATGCTCCTAATGGAATGCAGATGATCGAGCTGAATGAGACACCTAAAATGAAATGCAACAAAAGAGGTTTTGATCTCTGACGGAGGGCTGAACAGACCGACTCTATCAGTCCCCTTTCCCCTACCATTTTTGGTATTTATATCGATAAACTAGAGGAGTGTCTGGAAAATGCAGGCTGCAAAGGCACCGACCTTGCTGGTATTATCATTACTCTTCTCCTTTATGCTGATGATATCATTCTTCTTGCAAGGATCCATGATGACCTAAACGAGCAACTTAAGATTCATCATGTCTACTCCAAGATGGGTATGACTATTAATACCGACAAGACTAAAGTCATGGTCATTAAATCCAAAAAGATCACCCATGGTAGTTTTGTCTATGATAAGCATTATCTGGAGTAGGTGTATTCCTATAATATTTGGGTATTGACTTTCCTCATCATCTCAACTGGAATCACAACATCTAGAAAATAACTATTGGAGGTTGGAAAGCTTATTATGAGCTTGAAAACAATTGTAAGTCAAACAATATGTACAATTGGAGTAAAAAAAGTTCCTTTTTGAGATTGTCGTCACCCCTGTTATCTTATACAAATGTGAAGTTTTGGGGTGCAATATATCTAGGGAGTTGTGGAGAAATATTGAGATGATTCAAGAGAAATTCATAACCTATAACCTCAAGATGGAGGGAAATACTATCCTATCCTCTTGATCAAAGCTGGCATGTCCCCTATTGAAAGTGCGGCTATGTTTAGATATATTATGTATAAGAAGAAGCTTCACAATATGAAATCCAAGAGGCTCCCAAAAATTGATTCTAACTTTAGTCAAAATCCCCACCTATGCCTCAAGCGCAGGTGACATCAGTATGCTTAGTCTTGGCTCAACCTTTGGGGGATGAAGGAGGAGATCATCACGGGAAGCAAGGACAGTATCAAAGATACTATTACCTCCAATTTTAAGAACAAGATATGGGATGCGAAGGAGATGGAGGGTAAAAGGAAGCTAAGATACTATAAGGAGGTGATAAATCCCACCCTTGATAACCATAATTATCTCTCTATGTTGACTAGCACTAAGAAGAAAATGAACATCACTAGGATTAGAACTAACTTGTATGAGCCTCGAATTGAGACTGGGCAGTGGTCTACTCCCAAGACTCCCCGAGATGATAGAATTTATCAGATTTATGATACTAAGGAGGTGGAATATGAAAAGCAATTCCTTTTAGACTGCTTGACTCTTGTCCACATCCGTTCTCAATTCCCTATCATTAGTCATGCCTCCAATCTTCTTGACTTATTAAAGTAGCCCAACTATAGCGATCTTGGAATGCTTCTTTCCCTGCTCCTTGATCACAGAAACAAGATTTTGAAGAATGTTCATTAAGCTCTCTTTTCTTAAGGTCTGATAGACTACATTGGTCTTAGTGGACGTTAATCATCATCATCATCATATTTGATTTTTTTTGTCATGTTTTTTTTATTTTATGTTTTATTACCAACATTAAAATAAATCTACACTTAATACATTAGAAAATTTAAAGTGTAAAAAATAAGTCCTCTAAACAATGGTTGATGTTGCATCGACACTTTTCAAAATCAAGATGAAATTCACTAACAAAAAAAATGTTCATACTTGATACATAAAAAAATTTTAAAGTGTAAAAAATAAGCCCTCTAAAAAAATGTGTTGATGCTACATCAACACTTTTCAAAATTGGCATGAAATTCACTAACATTTTAAAAAAATGTTCATATTGGATACATAAGAAAATTCAAAGTGCCAAAAATATGCTCCAAACAAAAAATATGTATTCTGAATCACCACTTTTCAAAATCGGGTGATTTTTTGTTACCTCAAAAAAAGGTACTAGGTAATTTTCTTGTTTGATCAGAAACTATGTTTGGAGCAGTCTTCGAGTCTCTGCAAGGCTGCTAATGCTTGGGCGATGGATTTTAAAGCCTGATGTTTTGCATGATAATCTGAGTTGGGGAGTGTGAGGGAGATTCGTCGACTGTGTCAATTGAAGAAGAACATGATCCCTGGAGTTGCATGCCTAGGAGGCCAACGATTCTTCAAATTGCAACTTGGCATGGTGCAGGTGGGAATAAATATCTAGAACATTTCCCCCAAGAAGGAGCATTCACATCCATTGGTCTTTGAAGTATTGGCTTAGAAGATTGCGTAGACCCTAGGGGTGATCTCCCATGACATGAATCTCCTGAGATTTCACAGCAGCTACCATCTTGTGATATCGATGGGGATGCTACTACAAAATATTCATCACCCTGTCCATGCTAAGGTGGGAGGGGAGGGCTGCCTCTTCTCGTACCTCCTTTGCAGGGGCACCCGCGATCATGCATCATGTGTGCAATGTTCTTCTCCTCAATGGAAATTGACTCAATTCCGACTTTGTCTACGAGTTGCTATGAATTTGAACAATTATTTCTATTGTAGCTTAGACATTTAATGTGATGTTCATCCTGCCATGTTGCAACACGAGTGTACTAGTCCAGTTGATACCAAAATGCTGATGGAGGGTAGTCTTGCCACCTCCTCCCTATCTCTAACCTTGTGTGATGTGGAGGGCGTGCCAATGGCACCACCAAAACATCGAGTCCTTCTTATTGTGGGTGGCATTCATGGAAGGCTGTTAATGCCTTGAGTTTTCCATCCAACACACCCAAATCTAGGGGACACATGAGTTATTATTATTGTTTATTTATGTGTTTAAATAAAATATAGTGGAAAAATAACCAAATTTATTCTAATTTATTAAATTTCAATTTAACATTTAGCATTTATTTTTTTATATTATAAATTAATCTCATACATCACACACATAAATGAGTTAGCTATTAAATTATAAATTAAAAATATTATTTTCTTATTACGTTTTTAATAATTTATAACCAATACATATTTTATTTCTAAAATTTAGGTTTATTATGATTAAATTTTATTATATTTTTGAATGCTTCTTTTAGGATTCCATAAACATGTTAGTTTGAAGTAGACGTTTTGAGTATACAATTTGGTTCATCATCAGCAATAATAAGAGTGTGATCTGGTTAGACTAAACACATAAATCAAGATACTACAGGAAAGTAAATTAATTAACGAAGTCAAAAAACAAAAATATAATTAAATTATAGGGAAAAAACTAAATATTTATATTTTTTTAATTCATTCAATTTAGTATATTAAAAAACTAAATTTAAAATTCAAATAATAGATAATTTATCATTCTCAAGAACCAAAAATTTACTATACTATTCAAAAATCACTTGATATCACATGATAAGTAAAACAATAAACGAAATTTTACTTATAAAGAATATAATATGAAATAAGCATAGTAATAAAAAATTAAAAAAGTTATATTAAAAATATATATTTAAGCAGTATATATTATATATTTAATTGATAGCAACCAAATGAATTTATCATCCAAACCTCAACTAAATAAGATTGTGAAATGCATTATGAAGAAGGTATAAATTAAAGTTAAAAATGAATTTTTTTTATTATAAATAAATAAATAAATAAATCAATCAATCAATCTATCTATCTATCTATCTATTTATCTATCTAGAGAGAATTAGAACCAAAAAATATAAAGATAAATGAAAAACATTAACACTGAAACTTAAAGATAAAGAGAATGAACTAAAAAAACATGGGAGGGATTAAGGGAAGCAAATTTCAATGTAAGGGTGAGAAATCATTTTTGCTGATTTTTTAACTATTTCTATTTAGATTACCTATATATTTCTCAATCTTAATGGTCTCTCTGAATTTCCTATGACAGTAGTGACCAATCTTTATTAAGGCTATGGAGTTTTCAATATAAATGTGGTGTTTAGTCTTCTCTAAATGCTCTTTTAAGGCTACAGTACCAGACTGGCCATGTTTGATGTTAGTCATATGCTATTGAATTCTTAGTCTAATGAAATGAATAGTTTCATTGACATAAAACACCTCATAAAAACATGAAATAAAGTAGAAACCTTTCATGTTTGAAATTATATTATTTATCGAGGTTCAAAATTATATTATATTTCAATAAATTATGATAATATCTTAATATTTATATAGGGTTCATTTTTTTACATAATTGTAAGTTTAAAGAAAATTTATATGTTGCGCTAATAATTCTATGTAAATAGTTACTAAGGTTTGGTTTGAAAACACAAAGTTTTTTTTTTTTTTTTTTGTTTTTGTTTTTACAGAAACAGTTATGGGATTTCATTAACTGGGCGGCCAAGAGCCACAAATTCGGTTACAAAAGAAGGGGTAGATTTCTGCGTGACTTTTCAGCTAGCAAACTATGCCACCTACTCTTAACATTCTCTTCTTTTTACATTTAACATAGTGTACTTTTGCTGCTAATTTCCCGAGGTGGAAGGTACAAACAAACTGATGTAGAAGGAGACAAAAAAACATTACACTTTAGGGAATTGGATCCCAAAGAATTTCATTGTCTTTGAGAAGGGAACTGACGTCTAACTGAGCTGCCTTGTTTGCCTCATTCTCTGCTTCTTTGTTGTTCGTTCTAAAAACATGGAAGTACGTCAGCTTCATGGACTTTAGCATACCTTTGATCCTTGAAATTATCCTTGCAAGCTGCAGGTCCGCTGAGTTGGAATTGTTCGCCAAAGCTTGGATGATCACCTGGGAGTCTCTGAAGACATTTGCCTCCTTGTAGCGTAGTTCTTTGAGGAATTTGGTTCCTTGGAAGAGGGCCATCGCTTCAGCTTGTATGCTTATGGAGTGGCCTAATCCCTAAGTGAATCTATGCACAACTGTTCCATCTGGATTTATGATAATACCTCCGGCTCCCACAGTACTTGGGTTCCCTTTAGTAGCCCCATTGAAGAAAAGAGATGGAAGAGTTTGTTTGTACATCTAGATTTGGAATTCATTTCCATTTTTTTTGATTTGCCAATCTTTGCAAGGAGAAGGAGAGCTGTTTGCTTTTGGAAATTTGAAGTTGAGAGCAGTTCCCAACTCTATGTCCTGCTGGCTTAAATTTGTGTTGTCCCCTTTATCTTCCAGCCACTCAACTAGCTGACATTTTGCCGCGTTAACCACTAATCTGAAGTCCTGTTCCTTATTTCGAAAAATCCTTCAGTTCCTTTCCAACCAGACTTGCCAGCTGATGAACTTTGGTAAAGCACTCCATGCTGACCTGACTATTTTATTTTTTGGAGAATAGCCTGGGTATTTGGCCATCCAGCTTGCAAATAATTTTGGGACTGATGTTGGGAAGGTGAATTTATGTTTCCAGGAGACAAGAAGCTCTTGCCATATAGAGGTTGCGAATCTGCATTCAATCATGATGTGGAGAGCAGATTCTGAATTTTCCTTACAAAGAGAGCATCTAGACGGCCCATAGAAGCCTCTTTTGTGAAGCCTGTCTTCAGTCAACATTTTCTAGTGGTAGAGGAGCCAACAGAAGTGATCTACCTTGGGGATGGAAGGAATTCTCCAAATTCCAATCCAAGGAGCAGGGTTGGGAGGCACGTGGGGCCTCTCGAGACATTTGACATAGCCCTGGGCTACTGAGTAACCTGTTCGACTTGTTCCCTAGCCTCTCACGTCATGCTTGTTTGCTTGAGTTGGAGTAAGCCCATGCAAATGCGTGATTAGTGTATTCAGGTCAGGGCATAGATTCGATGGAACTGCGAGTTGCTTCCAACCCAACCATGCATTGTCCTCCCAAGTTGAAAGATCGCACAATGAATTTATGCTGGCCTCTGCCATCCAGTGCTGCAATTTAGGCATACTCTTTGATTTTGCCAGCGGGGGTCTATTTAGGATGCTGTCATTCCAAATATGTATGCGCTTTCCATTGCCTGGTATCTAGAATGCATGGTTCCTTATCAATGAACTGGTTTTGCTGATGAACCTGCTGAAAGGAGAGTTGAAATTGTTCTTGGGCTGATCCAGACATCTAGTTCTCGTTCCTCTGAAGTACTTCCTCCACAGCGCAATTTGCACCCAGCCAGGATTTGGAGCTATGATTTTCCAAATTATTTTGGCTCCTATGGCTAAGTTTTTGGCACTGAGATCTTTAAAATTCAGACCTCCCTCCTGAAATGGTCTGGTGACTGTATCCCAATTTACTAGAGAAACTCATTTCTCACTTTGTTTGCCTCCTTTCCAGAAAAAATTTCTGATTAAATCCTCCATCTTTTTTATGATTCCTACAGGTGCCAATAGAACCAAGAGTTTAAATAAAGGAAGGCTGCTGAACACTGCTTTTATGAGCATTAATTTCCTAGCTATATTTAAGTAGGAGGACCCCCAAGCCTGCATTTTTAATTTACATTTGTCTAACTATGACAACCACTCTTTACTCAACGCCCTTGAATGGAAGATGGGCAGTCTCAGATATTTGAAAGAGGACCAAGAGATTGAGATTGCAAAACTCAGGCAACGACCAATGGAGCTTGTAGTTGAGGTAGGAATGTTCCAGCTGTAGATGTGGCATTTGGCATTGTTTAGAACACTGCTCGAGACCTTACAATATTCTTCTAGGACTTCTTTGAATCTGGGCGCTGAATGAGGAGTTGCAGCCCCCAGTAGAAGAGTGTCATCCACGAAGAGGGCGTGATTGATACTTTTGACCCCTCTAGCTATGCACAGGCTAGCTATGTCTTGTTCTTGTTGTTTTCATTGTAGATAAAAACTGAGAACAGATGCCTAAAGAACAAATAGGAGTGGTGATAGGGGGCACCCCCGCCTCAGCCCTCTAGTGGCTTTGAAGAAGTCAGCTGCCCTTCCATTCACCAATGGGGCAATCCATGGCTCCGAGATGCAGGCTCTAATCCACTTAATAAATCTTTGACTGAACCCCATTTTTTGCAAAACCTCAAACAAAAAGCTATGTCTAACACAATCAAAAGCATTTGCAAGATCTAGTTTGATAACCATACCTTTTTCCTTTCAGTCCAGACTAGAATGAATCGCCTCTTGAACCAGCATGAAATTGTCCACCAATTGCATGCCATGGATAAATCCACCTTGGTTGTCCGAGATGATTTTGGGGAGAATTATTTTCAACTTGTTGGCTATCACTTTAGTTATAACTTTGTACCCAATATTGCATAAGGAAATTGGATGAAATCTGCTGAAAGAGTTTGCTCCTTTCTCTTTGGGAATGAGGGCGAGAAAGGCTGAGTTTGTATAGCCACCGATCTTCTGGCAGTCTTGAGATTTATGTATCATTTTGTAGAATTCCTTCTCTACAATCTGCCAACAGGCCTGGAGAAACCTGGGCGTGAAACCGTCTGGTCCCGGGGCTTTATCGGGATCCATTGCGAAGAGAGCTTCCTTAACTTCCTTTAGCGTGATTTTCGCTTCAAGAGACTGATTCATTTTAGAGGTGATCATGTTAGGGACTGCATCCAACGGGGCAACATTTAAATCAGCTCCTGATTCTTCTCTATATAGCTGTTCAAAATGATCTGTAGCTGCCTTTTTTATGCTGGTAAAATCCTTCAAAACGTGGTTGTCTTCTTTTATTTCACTGACGGAGTTGCGACCTTTCCTGGCTTGGGCTTGTTTGTGGAAAAAGGAGGAGTTTCTGTCTCCAGATTTGAGCCAGAGGCTCCTGGACTTGAGCCTCCAATATTCTTCCTTTGCTAGACAGGCCTTGTGGAAGCTTTGCTGAAGTTTGGCCTCCTTTTCCAACTCATCCTTAGTGATTTCAGCTGTTTCAATATGAAGGTGCTGTCTTTCTAACTCGCTTTGAATTTTTTCCTTTCTGCTGCAGGATTTGGCAGGGTCTTGGCCCAATTTTTCAGCATGCTTTTAACTCTTCTGAGTTTTTCCTCCCACACAAAAAACGCTGATTCGTTGACTATCCTTTTCCAGCAGTCTCTGATCTTTTCCATAAAATCCTTTTCTTTGATCCACAGGGAGTTGAATCTGAAAGGTATAGGTCCCAGATCCTTGGGGGTCAACAGCTCAAGGCCGATGGGCTTGTGGTCTGATATGCTACTGTGAAGGATATGCGATCTGGCTTCTAATCCAAGAAGTAGAAAGGAACTTTGCACCAAGAATCTGTCCAGTCTTGCCGCTATGTGACCTGGGCCAACCCTTTTGTTTGACCACGTGTACTTTCCAATAGCCAGCTTAATGTCTATCAGATCCCAATCTTGCATGAGATCTTCCACTAATTCTCTTGCCGGATCTTTAACAATACTGCCTCCTCATTTTTCTGACGAGAGGAGGGTGAGGTTCAGGTCTCCGGCTATGATTATGTTCTCCAAATTTTCTAGATCTGCTAAGTTTTTGATGGAGTCCCAACATAATTTTTTTTCACCTGCATTGTTAGGAGCATATACATTGACCAGACAAATAATTTCCTTAGATTCTAGGTGCTGTAATTTTAACAAAATCCAATGGGTATTCATGGAAACAGAGATTAGAGAGAACTTATTTGGATTCCAGAGAGACCCAAGTCCTCCCGATGCTCCACGGACAGAGGTTGCTTGTGCTCCGTCTTTCTTCCCAAATTTTCTGCTTGCTTGGAGGAAGATTGAGTCCTCCAATTTAGTTTCCTGGATGAGAAGAATGTCCGGGGCTTCCAGTCTTATTAGACTATTCATAGCTTCTTCCTTGGCTTTGGAGCCCATTCCCCTACAATTCCAGGAGACTATCTTCATCATTTACTTTTGCTTTGGTGAGCTCCTTTGGAGCTCTGGGTTTGGATCCTCTTCATCTTCGGGGTTTTTGCTAGGAGTTTCTCTAGCGCTGGCTGACTGCGCTAAAGTTTGTCTTTGTATGTTTCTTGATCTCTTTTTTCCTTTGTTGACATCCGTCCTCTCGTAGATCTTCTGGGGGTAGACTGTGATTCCCCTATTTCCCCTTCTTCCTCCGATTCCTCAGACTCTTGAGTTTCCTCTTCTTCTTCTGACATCTTCCCTTTGGATCTCTCTGGTACGCTTATGGATTTAGTCAGAGAGACTTCTTTCGGAATTTCTGTCTCCTGCGTATTCATGATTTTAGATCCAAGGATCTCAAATTTGTTCCCTTGGCTTTCCAAGGGTCGATTCTGAGCAGATCCTATTTGGGGGGCTCTAGCATTAACATTTGCATTCTTCCTGAGTGAAGTTTTGGATCTTTTTGCCTGATTCCATCCTTCATCCTTCCCTTTTTCTTCTACCCCTTTGGTTAGGGAATCTCTGGCGAAGTGTCCGTAGACTTGGCACTTCCGGCATTTGAACGACAGCTACTCATAGTCCAATTTCTGAACATGCGTCAAAGGACCTACCCTTATTTTGATGGCCTTTGGTAATCCGACCTCCAGATCTACCTCCACAAAAATTCTGGCACAATCGTACTGATCTTTGTTGTTGGCCTTGTCTATGAATTTCTCAAGAGCGTTTACGATAGGTTTCAAAGAGTCCCAATTCCAGAAGTGAACATGGAGATTTGGGAGCCTTACCCACACTGGGACCACATAAGGTGTTGGGTTGTGTTATATTCTTTCCACGACTAACCTACGTAGTGAATCGGGGGGGCGGGTAGCCCCCCTCTATGGGGTCCGGGGCAGCGCCCCAGGAAATTATTTTTTGGACCCTATATTAGGTTGGGCGAACCTACCTATGGTTTTTGGTCCATGTTTTTGGACGCGATGGTTTTCGGTCCATGGTATTGGATGCTTCGGCATGTATAAATATGTATTGT